>JANSMH010000025.1:0-159276 GCA_029299595.1 Grosmannia serpens
GAGATTCCGTCGCCTGTGTAGCCCCAGTTCTCGGGAGAGACACAGATGCACACATACGCACACATACGCACACACACACACACACACACACGCACACACACCCCCTCCCTCCTTCCCACTTTTGTCTTTTGGGGAGTACCATCAGACACAACACTATTTCTTCTAGTTCCTTTCCCATGTTCTTTCTTTCATGGGTCCAGAAAGGTACCTACGATATTCTTTTTTTTCTTTTTTTTCCTAAGGCAACGAAACGAGATTTGTGGGCTCTCCCCCTCCCCCCTACCCTTGTCTTCGGGCCGGTGCTGCATCGACTGCCTGCACGCAAATGTCCAGACCCCTTCTCTCTCTTAACATGGCCCGATCCCATGTCCCCTCGGTGTATCAGCGTGCGTCTTTGTCGTCCACACTGGAGCGCAACAATCCATTACATACAAACGAGCCGCGCCGATCTGGGTCTCGCTTTCTGTCGTGCTTTCCCCCTTCATGATATAAGAGTCTTCGGCTCCCCTTAGCCTCGACGTTCCCACATCTTTATTTCTTCTTATTTTTAATATTTTTTATTTCCATTGTCCATATTGCATATCACACACAGTCCACCCCTCAAATCTGTCGATTCCATATCCACAAGACAACCTCATCTCGCAGGGATTCGTCATGTGTGAATTCACCCAGGTTTGTGTTCTTCCTCCATGCTCGCTATTTTCTGCTGCCCTTCGTCGTGAGGATCGAGCTAATCCCCCTCCGTTTCAGAGAGAATACAGTTGCGGCCATTTCAAGTTCATTGCCGCGCGGTGGTGCAATCTTTACAAAAGGACACACCGACGGTGTCAGCCCGACATCACCCACTTCGAGTACAGGTGAGCAGCAACTGTCAATTGGACTTTTCACCTTCACTTGGGCGACCCAACGCTAACATCCTGTACCAGAGCCAACGAGATATGTGGTATGTGGCCTCATCCCACACGAGCACCATACTGCCGTCTTTGCTGCTGGTTTTCGGTGGCATCCGTCTCTCAGCCTCTCATCTCTCACCCCCTCCCCCCGGTCCCCTCCCTCCTTCGCAATGACTGACATCTCTTGCAGGACAATGCCGGCCACATGAGGTTCCTGAATGGCAGCATCTCATCAAGCGTCACACACCACACAGCGTGACGGGTATCGCTAGCATCAACAGCCTTGGCACCGTCAGCAAAACCAAGAATGGAGAGTAGCTTGCACCGGCAGACAAAACAGGGAAAGGGCTCGCTGTCTGTTGCACAACACCCCAAGTGTTACTGCAAATTCACCGCCTGCACGGCGTCGGCAGCAGAATCACTCTCCCAACTGCCATGCTACCGGACTTTCGGTGACCGAGCATCTGTTCCCAGAGGCCGGAGGGGATAGGCCCAAAATGCGGGTAACGAAGTTCGATTATGGACCCAGCCCGGCTGGTCAAAAGAATCAACAAAGAGAACACAGACTGAGGGACCTTCGGAGGAATAAGCAAACATAGATCGGATAGGCTTCAAGCCGAGCTTCAAACGGGCGTTAGGTTGGGTATTTGCTAGGAAAAGGAATCACATAGGCTTGGAACCGGACAGGACGCGGCGCAAGATACCAACAGGTTGCACATCTTCAAATCCAATTTTTATCAGACCTTTTTTTGACCTCCTGCAATTTATCGAATTTACCTGCAGACGGCTACATTTGGCCATGATACATGGACTGGTTATCCCGCCCGCCTGTGGGGGTGAGCAAGGCGTCGGCGTTTCCATGCAACTGGCCAATCACTTGCCCTGATGTGCCTGCCATGCGGCCATAGATGCATCAACCCCTCGCACCTTCCGCTGTGATGAGAATGCAACTTGCTGCCCTTACTCGTACTCATTTTCATGATTTTCCTCTTTTCTTTTCCGTACGATGAAGTCCCCATTCCTACATTCCCACCCTAAGTTTTCACTCACGTTCCATCGCTTCCGTGGTCTGCGTCTGCGGCTTCCGGCGTGGAAATTACCTCTCCAGCAAGCCGACGACAACGCGGGGAAGCTCGAAATCCAAACAAATAAAAGAAAAAAGAAAAAAAGAAAACCAACACCTAAATAGGGCACGGAATAAAAACCCCGAATGCGCTGACGCAAACCTTCTATGTATCTTTACGAGTAGGGCATCTCGTCAGAACTCACATTTGCCTGGTGCACGTTTCCTGACCAGGCGATCCGTCTACGGACTATTCAAGATCCCGCCCGTTTCAGCGGATGGCTGGCCAAGGCGCAGGGCGGACACAATAGCTCGATTTTGACTAACTATTTCTTTCTGGTCATAAATACAGCGCTGCGTGCGAACGTGTGGGTTTGGTTGCATTTGCTCGTACACACGCAATGAAATGAAACAGTGCATCTACCGGCTTGACGCCACATCTGCAGCGCTGTACGAGTACGAGAACCACTCGTAAAAGATGGTATGTTTTCTGCTCTCACTCCTACGAGTACTCGACTCGCAGACGGCGGGTTAGCGCACGTCCTAACATTGACAGGCAGCCAATTAACCATGGCCCTACGAGCCCCATCGCCTCATTTCGGTTCTGTAAGGCTCGTAAAAATTCTTCACTAAATACTACGGGCAGTGACAAATACCGCCAACCATTACAGTGGACTCGACGTCAGCCATAGCAGGACAAATGCCTGGGCAGTGGGCTTTGCTGATCATCCAGTTTTCGGTCTTTCCAGAGAGCATCAGGTGACATGGAGCTCCTGCGCTTCACCTTCGCAAGGGCTACGAGTGGGAACGGCAGTGGAGACCGAAAGGGGCAATCGTTGAAGAAAGTGTCCGATGCTCCGTAATACAAGTACATAGTAGCGCAATACATGGCAAGGCGATGTCACTGGCTGGTGCCATCTTGTTCGAGTGGAAGATGCCTGGCTACATACTATGTATCTTAGTAAGATACATGGTAATTACATGCCAGCCAAAGCAAGGAATTGGCCACGGAGAAGCAAAAACCAACCAAGCAAGCGAAATCGAAGGGGGTGCACGACCGCGCACAGAAATGGATAGCAAGAGAGTATGAGCAGGTAGGCATGCCTGGCCGATCAGCCAGGCTCAACCGTTTATGCCGCTTGGCCAGGCTTGGCTTGGGGACTACGAGTAGAGTCCGAGGCCTTGCATTCGTTTACTCGTAAACGGCATGCGCCCGTATCAGCACGTACTCGTACACGTACATATCATGGATATTTCCGTCTTTTGCCCTCAAGAGATGCTCTGCACGTTTCATGCCCGGATTTGTCTCGTTCTGCCCCGTAATAAGTGGGCTTTTATTCGCCATGTATTCTGCATGTACATAATATTACCTACGGGTACTCCGTACGATTTTAGTCTTAGTGCCCCTTGCAAACCGAGTGCATACGATACTACTATGTAAGAGATGTAGTCAATAATACCGGCGTTTCTCTGCAGTGCATGCCAGGGCTCAGGCATACCGTTTGCAAAGGGGAATCCAGCTTTTCTAGAACGTCTGAAACTACAGAGATGGAGCACCTCTAGCACGGAGTAGGAAAGGCCTCTTTGGGCGCGTTGGCTGGCTAAATTGCCATTTTCGTGGCTCCACTTTCATTCACCGTAATTGGAGAGTATCTTTCAAGTACGCACTGCCAGCACTTGTAAGATACCTTACATGCACCTATCTTACGAGTACGTGCAGCCGTAACCCCCTGCTCTCTGTTTTGCACAGGCGGCTTCAAAGTGTGGTATTGCAGTTTGCGGGTTCCGTATTACTCCCAACCTCTGGAATAGCTCGATATGTGTGGCTCTTCAACTGCCGAGGCCCACTGGTTCGGTCAGGGGTCAGATCCTGCTCAGTTGCATTGAGGGTCATCGGGCTCATGAGGCCTAAACCCTGGTGTGAGAAGGACTCGCCACAGTGTTTTGGCGGACAACAGCCATCCTGCCCCGATCCGTACTACGAGTATGTATGTATCTACTCGTAATCTACTCAAGATGGCTGCCGAAATCTGGCGCTCGGCACGGTTGCTCTTCCATATGTCCGGGATGCCTTCCATCCCGTACCAGATACGATTGGCTGGGATGCTACGTCGTTTTATGAACAGGCTCCTTTGTAGGAAGACGTCAATTCGTCAATTGCAACAAGAGAGGGACATTGGCAAGGGTGTCGTTCCAATGGCGACCGCTTCCTCATGCCCTACTATGTACGGAGTATGCAAGCCGTACCGCATCTCTCTCGTCTGAAAGGGGAAATTTCATCGGCAGCACCCACCCTGAAAGGGGGGCTAGACCGTGGTGGAGCTACGTTTGTAAGATATCATACGATGCTGCTGTTAGCTGTTAGAGAGGAATGGTTGCGAATTTCACTCTGTTCTCCTCTTTCTGTAACTCGGCTGCATACTGGTCCTGGTGTTAGCGCTCATGTCTCCATATACAGCTGTGAAATATTTATTGAGCTCGGCAAATACGACGCGCGGATACCCTTGCTCGCTGGCTGCGGCAACTAATTGTGTCGGTTCACGGCACGCATGTCGGGAACATCTGAATCGCCTGAGAACAGACGGCCAGGGATTTAGCAAATGCCGCCCCCCTGCAACTCTCTGATCTTGTTTTCGGCTCCTTAAGTGACCTGTCATCTCTTTCTGCTCACGCAACTGCCCAAGCGGCAGCATATTTGAAGACAACCAGCCTGCCTGTGCTCCGTTACTTATAGAGATAAGCTGGCCTGGCTCCGTTCACGGGATTCCACGGAGCAGAGAGGGCAGCATTCGTCAAGAGAAGGTTTGAGTTGGAGGCGCTTAGCTTGTCAGTGAGACGGCATGTTAGTTGGCTGCCCTGGGTTGGTTGCTGTTAGCGCTGTTAGCGTCGGAAACTAAGGGGCAGAACGCCATTGTGATGATGACGTAAGAACGGAAGCCAGCCAGTTCCAGACCTGGTGAGCAACTCTGCTGTCAGATATTTTTACTGTATGAGGCAAGTCGGACATATATCTGACGGAAGGAGAATATATCGTCGATGATTGGTTGCCCGCAGAACGCGGCGCGGCTTCTCACGTCATCGATATCGCAAGGTTGACGATGAGGTCATCGAGGACATAGAGAAGGCAGAAGGGCTTATGCAAGTGCATGACGATGCGCTCTGGTGCAATACGGGTGGCCTACATCACAGATGCCTGTTTGTGGGATAGCACCTGCTTGACTTCCAAGGACGCTTCAAAGCGTCTCGTACACAGTTCTGGTGGACGGCCTCTTCAGAGAATAGTTGTGTATTGGTTAGTGAAGCAGTATCCCCTATCATGTCCAGCTCAACTCCTCCTCCCATGGGTATCGATAAATTAACATAAGCATTCTCATTTTGTAGTCCCTGTCCACCCTCGCCCCTGTCGTCATTAAAATCCGAAGCATCCCAGTCACACAGAAAGAAAAGGCGAACGACCGTGTCGAGGCCATTCGTTCACGCATTGCGAGTGCCATCAGCGATGTTGGCGCCACACTCGCCGCCGCCGCTGCCGCGCCTTGGAGCGTGCCTTGGAAGAGCGTGTCGCCATGGGCCCGGCAGCAGCCAAAGGGCGTGTGGCTGTCTGTAACACCACGGCCGGCTCTGAGCTGGCGTCACAGTCGTTTAGCTCGCACAGAGTTTCTGCGTGGCCGGACATTAAAGCGGCCACCTCGCGGCGCGCCTCGTCTGGAAGCAGCTGTGCGGCGACACTATCGTTTAGGAGATTAAGGCAGGTCCGGGGCGCTGGAGCTTCGTCAGCATGGCATGCTCTCGGCAGGGTGGGGTTAAAAGAGGGAATCCAGGCAGAATACTCACGAACGATTGCCTCGACCAACTCGCTCTCGAGGGCGGCACTGATGCGGGCGGAATTGTAGCAGTGGAAGCGGCGCTGGAGAGCTAGCATGCGGCGCCAGAGGTGGGCGGTGTCGGTGGTGCTGTTCGGAGAGGGAGAAGAGCAGGAGGCATCGGGGAGATGGGCAGACAGACACTCGGGCTCAGAGCCGTCTGTGTCCGTGTCGACCTCGGCACCAGTGTCGACGGGTGTGATGGCGTCGTCGTCGTCACTGAGCGAGGCCGACGAGGCTCGTGACGAGAAGGAATGGTGACGAATGTCGGTGCGGAAAGGACGGATCATTGTGGAGGCGAGTATGTGTATTGTTTTGGGATACGAGAAGCGAGAACTCCAGTCCTGATGTGTTGAAGACGTCGACAAGTAAATAAGGCAGACTCTTCTTCGTCTTTGCTGCAAGCCGTGTCGTTTGTCTGGGGGGGAGTAGACAATACTTATGGACAGGGGATCTGCATGAGCAGCAAAGATGGGGTGCAGGCAGGCCTCAAGATCTGTCGAGCGAGCAGATACCGGTCGGAGCTGTGTGGTACATGAGAGGGGCCTGACCGCCAGATGGAGGGTGTGTTGTCAATCACGCCGGAAGGATACTCGGGCGCCGTGGGGGATGATGAGGTGAAGAATGTATCTTAGCAGAGCACAGACTGGCCAGAGAGACAGTAGCAAGACACGGGAAGATGAAAGAGAAGGCGGCTGGTTCCAAGTGCCGGTCTAGTAGGTGTGCTCGGGCGCCGGGGCTCTTTTTATTCTGCACAATGTGTGCGCGTGTGTCTCCGAGGCCGATCTCACTGGACATCTCGTCAGCCCTGGCATCCGTTTGCTTCTACCCTCACACCAAAAAAAATCCTGCTTTTTCATACTATTTCACGCTATTTCGCGATTATTTTTTAAACTTTGCCTTATTTTCCCATATTTTCCATACCTAATTTATCATTTTAATCGTTTTTATCTCATCTTACATCTGCTCTACCTGTTTTGTGTCTTAGCTCAGTCGGGAGATCTAGTAATATCTGTACGTTGTAGCCCATCGTCCCCTATGAGGCCACTCCCGGCCGCGCTTCCGACACTCCTCGTACTCGGCTCGTATGGTGTATGGTATCGACTCATACGGCATCGACTCACGCTGAAGGCGGTGAATAGCGTCCAGCGCCCCCATGATCTACCCATCCCTAGTGATGATCATGCCCCAAGAAAAAGCACTCTACGGCGTGTGACGATTCAAAAACGGCAAGGTGGCGCGAAGAAAGGCAAGAGCGCCATCAGCGAGTATGCCAGCGTTGTATCGGTAGTGGAACATGCAGGCGCTAAGGTAGGGTTGGCTGCATTACTGTTATGCGGTGCACTGTTCATCGTTCGGCGAGGCACTACGGCAGACGTGCAGAGATGAAGCAAGCAAAAAAAAGAGTGAACAAGAATGAAGAGGAGTGGAAAGGAGTGGAAGTGGAAAAGGGTGAAGAGGGAGGCGAAATGCGCATCATAACGCCGTGCACTGAGATTGTGAGTTGAGCAGAAGCGAGTAGGTTGAGCAGAAGCGAGAAGCGCGAGCACTCGGACTGCGGGTGTACACAGCTTGTACCGACCGGCGAGTGAGCTGCAGAAAGAGGAGGCGGCCAAGGAAAGGGAAAATGCAGCGCGTCCAAAGATGGATCATGCATACTAAGTAGAGTCATGCAGCTTCAGTAACCGCGGGGGGGAGGGATCGTCCGTGAGGCAGTCCTTGGGGGTCACACCACCACCCAGACAACGGAGCCGTGCGATTTGGACGAGAGACAAAGCGTGCCGGTTGATCTCTTGACTTTGTTCATATTGCAAACTCTCTCGGGCAACAGCAGCGTCAAGATTTGCAGCCAGCGGCATGCAGATCGCAGGTGGGCCATCAAACGTCAAAGAAAGTAAAGGGAAAAACTCCAGAGGTCAAACAATGTCCAGCTGCCCGAATCTGGAAGAGATTGGCCAATATCTGCGCCTCGCGGAATTTGCCGCTGCACTGCATCATCGTTGTCTCACAAACGATAGCGGAAGCCGCAGGCGAGCGACGAATGACAACGAATGCGGACCCCTCCGATCGACATGGCCGATGTCCTTGTGCCCTTCAGGCGCCCCTCACTTACACGCCGTTTATCGGCCTGTTCGCGTCCAGGCCTGCGACTCCAGCCGTTCCGGGAAGTATCACCAGGTCAGGGTGTTTGCGGCTGGTCAGATCACTTGATCGCGTCTGTCCCCATCCAAAGAGAGAAGAAGGGGCAAAGCCCGCATAAAAATGCCTAAACTGCCGAAGAGCCACCTGAAGCCGCCCAGGGACGCCTAAGGGGACGCCTAAACCGCAGGCAAACAACGGCCCTGTCCACCTAGCTTGTTCGAGACTGGCCCGTACGCACCCCGTTCACCAACCGGAACTGCCACGGACGCTGTGGCCATGGTGGCCCCTCTCGAACGCGTTAGTGCTGGGTGTCCAGGCTGCACAAACACCCTGGACTCATACCCCCTGCTTCGTTCGGCACCCAGAGCGGCCGGCCGGATGCCGTGCTCGTCCAGAACGATGCCACAACCGGGAGAGAAGCCAACGGCTACGTAATATTGCACTGGTCACTCGACGCTTGCGAGCTTCCGATCTCGAGCACGCGCCACAGTCGGTTCGGGCGCTGATGCCCAACGCGCCAAAAGCCATGCACGAAAGAAAACCCAAGCTATCAGGCGCCATTTGATCGCAGAGAGGTTCGAGGTCCGGATATATTGCGTACGCAGCACGAACTATGGATCCGGGGAACAGAACTGGGTTATTGCAATGCTTCCGGAGAGCACTGACAGGGTGAGTCTCTCTAACATCTGCCCCGCGTTTGACGTGTTGTGGGGGGAGGGAGGAAGCAATTGCTGTTCCAAGAGCAGCACAAGTGCCTCAGTACGAGTGTCTCATCCCCCGCCGGCGCGGTAATCCTCAGCCAGGGCGGAGGGCCCAAAACCCGCACAAAGAAGCAAGCCGGATCATCGTCGTCTTTCGAGGCACTTCAGAGCAAGCAGCCAGACACCGAACTACAGGCGCCGAGAGTTCTTGGGACGTCAACATATAGTGTGGCCGAAGGACCCCGGTATTAGCTCTGCCCTCATAACAGAGCGGCTGGACTTTTACAGGAGACGTCTCCTCCATAATGCTCTGGTGGCGATAAGGGACAATGGCGACAGGATCCCATCAGCACATTAGACGAGCACGAGCCTGGCGTTGTACCGGAAGCATTAGGGGCTCTTCTCATAACGAGATTGCCAAAGAGACCATTCTTAATGGGCATGGCCGTACAGTATGCAACGTGGAGGGAGAGCTATGGCGCATCGTTTCTGCTCCCACTGACCGCAATCCGGTTGCTTCTTTGGAAGTCAAAGGTTGTCTTGCTAAAGACTCTGTATTTGCAACTAAAACGTAAGTGGTAATAAAATGTACTGCTCTCTGAGCTCAGTGCCATGTAAATCCAAAAGTGGTATCATCGAAATGGAAAAAGACAAAAGCACAGCAGTCTAATGCGGCGAGAGAACCAAAACCAGTGACAGAATGCCGGGTACAAACAATGAGTTGGGCAAATAGGCATCCCTGCAGTAGGGCCAAAAAAGCAAATTCCGCCAACGTGGCTGCGGCAACCCCAGCCCGGCCGTAGGCTCCCACTGCTCGGCGAATGGGAAGGCGGCACATCGCGGCCAAGCAATGCGTACATTATGTTGGTCCTCGGCCCTCCAAGCCGGCAAACGCGTAAGCTGCAGCTATCTAAACAAATGGCGGCCAAGCAGATTACCAAAGGTTTGTTGTGTGTGTGCAGGCCTGCCTGCTACCGTCAGATACAGCTTCGCTTGGTTGTGGCGTCGGACAGTCTTCGATAGCTGCATGGAGATTCCCCAACAAGTCCGGGCATGTATGATAGAGACTGAGCGCCCTTCCGATGCTAGGTTCGGGGACGCCATGCGTGGAATGCGAAAAGGGGCTATGCAAGGCCGCAGGTGAAAATATGCTATGTCGTGTAATATGGGCTCTCAATGCTTGTTCTGGTCGTTGCTCTTGGAACTGCTCGCAGTTTTGTGCTGTTTGTGTGATGGCTTCTGGTACTGAGGACGGTCCTGCTTCGGTGTCAGCCTGCTGACCAGTCAAGCAACAACAATGACGCGCGGGAAAATAGCTCCACAAATGCCGTCTTACCCTTTGTCTTCCACGGTGCAGCTCTTCCTCGTCCTCGACAGAGCTGCTTGGTGAGGGCACCACGCTGTCGTTGTCGCCCGAGCTGTACCGCCGTCGGCCCTCTTCGTACCATGTACACAGTGGCTTGTTGTCGAACATGAGGTCGTCATCCTCGATGATGGTGACCGCCATCCAGTGGTGGCTGTCGGCGATGCTCTGCATGCTGAAGTCGTAGCCTGCATTCTCGGTCCAGCCGGTGATATCCTGGTTCGTCGCGTGCGACCCGCAGTCGCTGACAGTGTCTTGATGCATGGCAAAGGTTTGCGTGGGAAGGAAAGAAACTATGGGCTATCGAGGGAGCGGGATGCGAAAGTGTTGTTTATTGATGGTCCCGGAATTGCGATGGGGAAGAAACGCAATATGGCTGGCGAGGCTGAAAACAGCTTGTTGAGAAACGGGATGGGAAACAGGATAGTTTGACGCAAGGAAAAAAAGGAGTAAGGAGGGTAATGAGGAAAAGGGGACAGTTAAAATTGGGCAGATGCCTGCGTCAGGGCCAGCTGACGGTGGGAAAGAAAAACAAGGCTACGCTTGGAATTTGGACGCGGGTTGGGGGGTGTTGTGCGTCGTGGAGAGAAACAAAATAAAAAGCCTCAGAAGAGTTCGCTGTCCAGAAGAAGGGATGTGTTGTGCTTTGTTGACTTGTTGGATGCAAGGCGATTGGTGGAGCAGCGGGTGCGGCTTAGGTTGGGTAGTTCGCATGCAGTTCGTCTAGGGGGTTGGGGCAATCGAAATAGGCAGCAGCTGCTTATTAAGTGGTAGATTCCGTCTCGATGGCGGTGCAATATGAAGAGTCATGCAAGAAAATGGAAGAGCAGGACGCAGGACGAGATAAATAATGAGTATTTTTTCCCTAGTCCTGTTTTGTAAGGCCGATAAATGGGATACAAGCTCCGGCCTGCTGTGAGTGGAATGCGTGGAGACGCGATGAGGAATGTCGGAGATGGAGAATCTGTAGAGACCTGTCTGCCGGGTTTGAGGAACAGACGGAGGGGAGGAAGAGAAGAAGAGGGAGCAGGAGCAGGATCAGGAGCGGGAACAGGAACAATAGCAAATAGGTGAACAAAGACGAGATGATATATATGGAACCGCACGAGGCGACTGACATGATTGCCGGCCGTTCGGACGCTCCGGTAAGGTGGAGGAAATCCCCAGCTGGGATGGCCAGGTGAGAAAGCAGGCGAGCAGACGGCGATGGGAACTTGGCGATGACGCCAGAAGCTGCCATTCGGTGCGGTGAAGCCAGGTATTTCCAGGTAGACATGCAGGATGGGGCTGGCGCTGTGGCGAAACAGGAGGCCTTAGCCTGCGGCCGACCTTCCGAAAACACCCTCTGATTTGGCGCCGGGCGGGTCTAAAACCGGGTTAGTGCCTGTGCTTCTAAGCTGACGGGTCTTTTGCGCAGCAAGCAAATCGATAATGAAAGGGCTGACGGGCGCTGATCGCGCTGATGGATTCCGACCGTCGGGAACTCGTGGGCTGGGCCCAGCTCGGAGGGGCAAAGATAGGCGGCGGGTCCCCGGCTTTGTGCTCCCTCTTTTTTTTGCATGCCTTTTGCCGATTTTTTACCGCAGAGTTCCCTAGCACATTTTGCGCATGCATCGTAAGGTTATGCTTCCTGTGATGAACGATCCCGTTGATCTTCTGTGGTGGCCTGCTTGGCTCAGATGACGATGGCGACCCGCGGCTGGGACAGAATGGCACATGACGTGACAAGCGCGTGTAGCGATCATGATATGAGCTCTGTTGTCTGATGGCATTTGGGACATGTCCATTCCCGCTCGATTTTCCCTCGTTGGTGCATTGTCATGATGGGGGTCCTCAAAATCCGGAACACGTGCACGTGACGCACGCCTGACATGGCCACGTGCAAATGGCCGACCCGCACTGGGCTGCCGAATGCACGTACTCCGTAGGCGCAGATTTGCTTCGCAGCAGAAAGAGTGCTGAGTTGATGTGAGCGCGAGATATTTTCTTCTTTCATTTTCGATAACTCACACGACCATTATGCCACGCACCTGTTTCGTCAAGAAGATCTGAAGCAGGTCAGGCTGTCAACTGGAGGCCTACTCGTACGTGGAAAAAAAATCATAAAGCGTACGGAGTACAGAACGCCTGTATCTGTTGAAGACGCTGCCCACGGTGATGGCTGCAGATGAGTGTCCGGTGGAGATGCCGAAATCGAAGCGTGTGAACTTCTTGCCAGTTTGCGCCGGCTTCGCCTGACGGCTGTCGATGAAAAGTCGAAGACGTTCACGTTTGCACATTGCGGCCACGTGCCGGCCGATTTCAGGCGGTGTCTGGCATACCTGGCCAGGATGGGAAAGGTTGTTGCTGAAGTCTATTGCAAACACCATCGACGATATCGGACTCTTCTCGACAGAAGAATATTACGAAATATTGTGCTATTGGCATTGCATGTTTGAAAGCGAGATCATCTAATCTCGTTTATTAATCCCGCAGATAATAGCTCCCCATACACCATTTCCCCAAGCCATGTACGACTGTTGCAGAGACAGGCCGATGCCGGCACTTGCAGGCGGTTATGTAAAAGTCGTCTGAATAAAATGAAGACGGAGCGAGCGTCCATGGGGGTGGGGCCAAAGTATAAACTGTATTGGCCGTCGGCTGAAGACAACAGAGAACAGTCCAGACTAACACGACGTGAAAAGTTTTCTCGGCCTTGGCTCATCACATTTTGTCTTGGCGTATTGGCATGAGCTTGTGAAAACCAGACAAGACAGGCCGTTGCTGCTCGTGTAGCTGCTCCTGTTGCTTGCGTCGACCCTTGTTGTCGGTTGCCAAACACGGGCTGTGGGCTGCACTATTGTGCTAGCATAATGGGATTCATACGCCCTATCGATGGGCTTTCCGCCGAGGGGGATCACGTTTCGGAACACCTACGTCGTATGCCGCGAGAACGGCGAGAACGAGCAGATGGAGAGAGGAACAGGGGGTTACGGGGGGTTTTTACACTTTTCTGCCAAGGAATTAACCTGGGGAGCCAATATTAGCCTGGTTTTTATCAGATCCTATTATCAGTCTGCATGTTCATGCCAGCACGCAACGTGTTACTGCATAAGCTGGCGAGGGGGAGACGCATTTAAGGACAGCAGACCTGCGCTCCCCCTTGTCGAATCTCGTAGAGCCCATCTGTCTATCGTCCAAGTTATCGCGAGGCCCGCTCTCTTGCTTTGCTTACCTAACACAATACAAGCACAATGTCTGCTCACGAAGCCGCGGGCAGGGCGGACGAGGCGGCAGCAGGGCCGCAGGAGAAGCAGGCCGACGTGTCGTCGTCGCCGATCGGAGCAGACGAGTCGGCGGGCGTGGTGCGGATCGAGGCGCTGTCGTCGGTGATGACGCTGGCCGACCGGGTCTGCATCTTTCTCGGCGTGTTCCTGGTCGCGTACGCGTACGGGCTGGACGGCACGGTGCGCTACACGTACCAGACGTATGCGACGGCGTCGTACGCGAACCACTCGCTGCTGTCAACGATCAACGTGCTGCGGGCGGTGATCGCGGCGGCGGCCCAGCCGACGGCCGGCAAGATCGCGGACGTGTTTGGGCGTGTCGAGCTCATCTGCCTCTCCGTCTTCTTCTACGTCCTCGGCACGGTCGTCGAGACGGTGGCCGACAACGTGCAGACGTTTGCCGGCGGCGCCGTGCTCTACCAAGTCGGCTACACCATGATCATCCTCCTGCTCGAGGTCGTCATCGCCGACATCTCGTCGACCAGGGCCCGCCTGCTCTTCAGCTACGTCCCGGCCCTGCCCTTTATCATCAACACATGGGTCAGCGGCAACATCACGGCCGCCGTGCTTGGCGCCACCACCTGGAAATGGGGCATCGGCATGTGGTGCATCATCTACCCCGTCTGCGCCCTCCCGCTCATCGGCAGCCTCGTGGTCGTCGGCCGTCGCGCCGACCGCGCCGGCCGCCTCGACCGCGCAGCCACCCTCCGCAGCAAGCTCACCGCGGACCTCTTCTGGAAGCTCGACGTCATCGGCATCGTCCTCCTGATCGCCGTCTTCGCCCTCATCCTCACGCCGCTGACCATTGCCGGCGGCGTGTCGACCAAGTGGAAGACGGCTCACGTGATCGCCCCCCTCGTCATCGGCATCCTCTGCGTGCCCGTCTTTGTCGTCTGGGAGCTCCGGGCCCCCCAGCCGCTCGTGCCGTTCGCCCTCGTCAGGGACCGCGCCGTCTGGAGCGCCCTGGCCATCGCCTTCCTCCTCGACTTCGCCTGGTACCTGCAGGGCGACTATCTCTACACCATGCTCATCGTCGCCTTTGACTTTAGCGTCTCGACCGCCACGCGCGTCTCGTCGCTGTACTCGTTCTGCAGCGTCATCACCGGCTTCCTCCTCGGCCTCGTCGTCTTCAAGGTCCGCCGCCTCAAGGTCTTTATCATTGCCGGCACCGCCCTCTTCATGGTTGCCTTCGGCCTGCTGATCCGCTACCGCGGCTCGCCCACGTCGGCCGGCCGCTCCGGCGTCATCGGCGCCGAGGTCCTGCTGGGCATCGCCGGAGGCATGTTCCCCTACCCGGCCCAGGCCTCCATCCAGGCCGCGGTCAGGCACGAGCACGTCGCCGTCATCACCGGCCTCTATCTCGCCACCTACAACATCGGCTCCGCCATAGGCAATACCGTCTCCGGTGCCATCTGGACGCAGGTTCTGCCCGGCGCCCTGGAGAGTCGTCTGGCCTCGATCAACTCCACCCTGGCTGCCGCAACCTATGCCGATCCTTTTACGTATGCCGCGCTGTACCCTCTCGGCACGCCCGAGCGCACCGCCATCATCTCCGCCTACCAGCACACGCAGCGCCTGCTCTGCATCACCGGCATCTGCCTCTGCGTGCCGCTGATTGGGTTTGCCTTTTGCCTGCGGGATCCCAAGCTCAACGACGAGCAGAATGTTGCCGAGGATACCAAGGCCTAAGCCTGAAGAAAAACGAGCACTGGGCAGCTTCCAATTCCTAGTTCTAGTCTCTAGAATGCAATATACACACAAATACACAACACACGCAGGCAGATGCTCTCAGACACGACTCTTTCTTACAGCTTTGCCGGAAGCTTCTCTTCCGACGACTTGACAAGAGCAAACTTGCCGTCCTGGTCCCCGTCAGGATAGCGCCACTCGATGGCCTCCTCTGCCTCCTTGGGAACGTACACGACACTCCGCTGGTGGCTGAAGGTGTCGACGCTGGCCCGGCCGTGGTAGGCACCGAGCCCGCTGGCACCGACGCCGCCAAAGGGGAGCAGCGGCACGGCGATCTGGGTCATGGTGTCGTTGTGGACGGCGCCGCCGGACTTTGTGTGGTCGACGAACCAGTCCATGTCGGCGCGGTCCTCGCTCATCACGTAGAGGCCCAGGGGCTCGTCCATGATGCCGTCGATGGTGCGGCAGGCCTCCTCGGGCGTCTTGTACTTGAGCACGGGCAGGATGGGCCCGAAGATCTCGTCGCCGAGCAGCGAGTCGTCCGGCGTGAGGTCGGCCACGACCGTCGGCGGCACGTAGCGGTCGGCGCGGTCGGCGCTCTCGACGGTGCCGCAGACGATGCGGCCCTTGGTGGCGCGCAGCTGCTTCATGATGCGGTCCCAGTGCGCCGTGTTGACGATGCGGCCCATGCGGCCGTCCTCCTGGGGCCGGCCCTGGAAGAAGTCCTGCGCCGACGCGCAGACGGCCGCGACGAAAGCGTCATACACGTCCTCGTGCACCAGGGCGTAGTCGGGGGCCACGCACGTCTGTCCGGCGCACGCAAACTTGCCCCAGGCGACGCGGCGGGCGGCCAGCGCAATGTCGGCCCGCGGCGTCACGATCACCGGACACTTGCCGCCCATCTCGAGCGTGTATGGCGTGTGCGCCTTAATGGCCGCCATGGCCACGATGGTGCCCACGCGCGTGCCGCCCGTGTAGAAGATGTGGTTCCACCGGTGGGCCAGCAGGGCTGTGGCCGTGGCTGCCGCGCCGTTGACGATCGCATAGCACGACGTGTCCAGGTACTTGGGCACCAGCTCTGCCATCGCCCGTGCCGTGTACGGGGCCAGCTCGGGCGGCTTCATGAGGCCTGTGCAGCCCGCGACGATGGCGCCCAGAAACGGCGCTGCCGTCAGGAAGAACGGGTAGTTCCATGCGCTGTGTCGGTGTCAGTCGGCGGCATCTGTCGATGGCCAACAACTCGTTAGTACGCCGCTCTCTCACGTACCCAATCACAAGGACAACGCCCTTTGGCTGCCGGACAATGGTCGGACTGAGGCCCTGGAAGGCCGTCGGCACATAGACTGTCTCTGGGGCCAGGTACTTGTCCATGTTGTTGAGCAGGTGGACGATCTCGTTCTTGAAGAGCCCGACCTCTGTGCCCTGCGCCTCCACCTTGGGCTTTCCCAGGTCCTTGTACAGGCAGTCCCGCAAGTATGCCTCGTTTTCCTTGTTGCACGCGTGTGAGCAGACGGAGCGACAGCACATCTACGGCAGACGGCAGCTGACGGCACTTACGTCAGCAAGCTTCCAGAACTGCCGCAACTGCTCCTTGCGGAACTCGACCGGGATGGTCTTTCTGCCGGCATAGGAGGCAGCGACCTGCTCGTACTGGGCGGCAATCGTCGCCGCAGCCGTGTCTTGTATTACTAGCGTCATTGTGCTGTGGGATGATCTGATCTGATGATCTGACGTGTTGCTGCTCCGGTCGGTCCATGCGAGGGCGTGCATATTTGACTGTTATGCACGCCGTGATAAGACTGCCGGAATCGGCCGTCGGCCGTCGGCCGTGGGATTAGGGCAAGAGTGGGACAACGGGGGATGGCCAGTCTTTATCTGCCGCTATTTGATAGCGGCTGTGCCCAGCCTGTCTGCCATCATTCACTGTGGCGTCCAGGCCCGGGCGAGACAAGGTGGGGGTGTCTTCTTTCTGTGGGGAAGGTTGCTGGATTGATAAAGCTACCTCGGGCCGCTGGGGCTGTCAGACTCCTGGAGCACGACCACCGGATAAGCAACATGGACGCCTTCTCAGCCGTTGACGGCAAGACCTTCGACTACATCGTCGCAGGCGGTCAGTGTCCTTCTCAGTCGTGACGGAGAGACTGAGAGACTCGGGAGCGCGCTGACCAGACACAGGCGGCACCTCGGGATGCATCATCGCGTCTGTCTTGGCACAGCGCCTGCCCGGCTGCAGCGTGCTGCTGGTGGAGGCCGGGCCGGATGACTCAGCAGATCCCGACAACCTGGTTCCGGGGCTCACCAAGCCCAAGTTCATGAGCAAGGAGGGCAACTGGCTGTACAAGACCGCGCCCCAGGCCGCGCTGGGTGGACGAGAGATTGTTTACCCGCGCGGACGTGGACTGGGTGGCTGTTCGTGAGTTCCTCGTGTCGAAAGCAAAACCTCGCCTTTCTGACGCAGTCCAGGGCGAACAACTTTCTGGGCTGGGTCAAGGGCCCCAGGGCCGACTGGGACGCATGGGCCGAGCTGGCCGGCGATCCGTGGTGGGCCTGGGACAACGTGAAGGCGGTGTTCAGGGCGGTGAGTCGCGCGTGGCCTCATGTGCAGAGCAGGGATGCCGCAGGAGACTGACATGCACAGATGGAGGACTTTGACTCTCGCTGTCCTGCCGGCATGGAAAAGTATGTACTTCCCACGCCGGGAGTGCATGGACAAGGAGGGTAAGCAGGCAATACCCAAGACAGAAGCCACGCGTACCCCGTCATGCTGACCGAACTGCCTGCCTGCCTGCCTGCCTGCCTGCCTGTCTCGACAGTCCTGTAGGCGTTTCCTACGGTGCCAGCTGGCTGCCCACCGTGCCGCACTGTCTGAACGCGTTTGAGCAGGCCGGTCACGTGCGGAATCTGGACCACAACGACGGCGACGCGCTGGGCTACTCGGTCGTGCAGTTCTCGGCCCAGAACGGCGTGCGCGTCACAAGCACGACGGCCTACCTGGACGGGCAGCGGCGGCAGGCCCTGCCGAACCTGACCATCCTGACCGACAGTCTGTGCTCGCGCGTGCTGTTCGAGGGCCGGCAGGCGGTCGGCGTCGAGATCCTGCGGGCCAGCGCGGCCACGGCGACCGAGCAGCAGCAAAAGGTGGCCGTGCGCTCGCGCGCAGACGTCGTCGTGTCCTCGGGGACCTTCCAGTCGGCCCAGCTGCTGCTGCTGTCGGGCGTGGGTCCGGCCGGCGACCTGGCCGCCCTGGGCATCTCCGTCGTGGCCGACCTGCCACCCGTCGGCCAACACATCCGCGACCACTCGGCCTTTGCCTGCGAGTACATCATCGACCCGGCCATTGGCGGACACAACCAGCTGCTACAATCGCCGGCCAAGCTGGCCGCCGCCAAGGCCGAGTACGCGGCCACCAAGTCGGGCCCGCTGGCCATGTATGGCGTCAGCGCAGCCGTGTCGTTTCCGCGGCTGCCGGCTGTGCTGCAGTCGGCCGAGCTCGGCCGTGCTGGTGCCGACGTGCAGCGCTTCCTCGCCGAGCCCAGCCGGCCCAGCACCGAGATCTGGCTGCACTCCGGCCCCCTGTTCTATGCCGGGCCCTGTCCGGCCGACGCCAACGTGCTCGCCATCGAAGGCCTCAACCAGAACTGCCTCAGCGAGGGCTCGCTGACGCTGCGCAGCCGCAACCCCCGCGACCTCCCCATCGTCGACCCGCACTACGCCGAGCACGAGCTGGACATGCGCGTGGCCATCGAGACCGTGCGCGAGATCCTCCGCCTCGCCAAGACGCCGGCGCTCGCCAAAATCATCCGCGCGCCGCTGCTGCTGCCCGCCTCCGAGTCGGAGGAGGACATCGCCACGTTCGTGCGCCAAAATCTCAGCCAGGGCTTCCACAGCATGGGCTCCTGCGTCATGGGCCCCAAGGGCGATCCACACACCGTCGTCACCAGCGACTTCAGCGTTGTCGGCCTCGGCGGCCTTCGCGTCGCTGACATGAGCGTCTGCCCCATCCTGACATGCAACCACACGCAGGTCAACGCTTACCTGATCGGCATCCGCTGCGCGGAGGTCCTTGTCGCAGAAGCTCTGCGTGCACCGAAGCTTGCAAGACTGTAGGAGGGGAAACAGGATTGTATCGTAAAGTGTAAAATGTTCTCTGAACCTGGTATATAAACCGACAATGAAATGGTAGCCCAAGACAACCACGCCACCCAAAAGCGCTTAAATCCAAACCACTCTATCGCTTCAATACGCGTAGCTCCAAGGCCCGGAGGACAGGATAGGCGATTCCGGCAAAGCCCACACCGGCGAATATGCCCAACTACAGAGATGACGTTAGCATCATTGGGGCATTGGGCAGGAAAGCAGGGGACAGGGGGAAGGGAAGCCTACATCTGCGCCATATTCTCCGACGTTTCTCGACAGCGGCCCGACAAAGTAGATCTGGTCCATGCAGAGCACGGCGCCGACCCAGCCGATGCAGAAGGCGGCCAGCGCGGCCAGGCCGACGGGCAGCTTGCTCTGCGTGTTCCAGTCCTCCCAGTCAAAGTTGGTCCAGCCCCGCCGGAAGATGAGCGTGTCCTCGAGCGTGATGGTGATCCAGATGGTGACCCAGTAGCCCATGAGCGCCAGGAAGTCTTCAAAGATGTCGTACAGGTGGTCGCGGCCCACAGCCGCACAGATCGTGTAGGCGATGACGCCAATCGTGTTCCACGCAAAGCGCGGCACGCGCGCCGGCCAGCTCCCCAGGCACTGGAACCCCAGCGCTGCCGAGTAGGTCCCGGGCACGTTATTCGCGATCACGCCGAGCGCCAGGAGGACGCCGCAGAACTTGCCAAACTTGCCCAGCGGCTCGAACGCGCCCACGAGCAGCGTGCCCGACGAGATGTCGTAGTTGGCCGCCCAGGTCGTGTTCGAGTACGTGCCGGCGCCCAGGCCACAGCCCATGAGGTAGGCAAAGCCCGTGGACAGGCTCTCGCCCATCCACGTCAGCAAAAAGGTCAGCGGCTTGGAAGTGTTGGCCGGATAGTACACGTAGTAGTCGCCGCCGACAGGAGACCAAGCCACCGAGGCCGACATGCATAGCGCCAGGAACGAGAGCCGGTTAGCATTGATCGTCTCGCGGTCGCCCGACGAGCTGTAGGACGTGTCGAAATCGGGGCCGGCCACACCGACCAAGATGAAAACGACAGCGAGCTGGGGGGCCCAGGCATATCTGGAAATCAAAACGCTTTAGTCAAAGCCGGCGACTCCTGTGTATTGCTCTCCGCAATGGTGCGCTCACTCACCTCTCGTAAATGTGGAAAACAGGAAGTCCCAATACAGTCACAACCCAGGTGATCACTGCCGTGATGATGATGCCACACACGACGCTGAGATTGTTGTCTGCCACCGCCGAAAGGATCTGCCCGCCGACCACAGAGTCGATCATGCCGTATCCAAGCATGATGACAATGTTGAGCAGCACACAGATACGGCTCGGCCACCAGCCCATTGTGTAGCGCGCAAATATCTAGTTTGGGGCGTTAGCCTCTCTTGGAAAGGTGAGACCCGTCGAAAGCCGAGGACGAACCATGGTGCGCAGTCCGGAGACCGGGCCCCACGTGCTCATGATGCCGGTTCCGGCACAGCCGAGCATCGTACCGAACACCGAACAGAGCGCCGAGTCGGTGAACGAGAGCCCGTAGGAGATGGGGCCCAGGAAGCCCAGCGCGATGTTGTTGGCCGTCAGGTTGGCTGAGAACCACAGCAGCACCATTTGCATGTAGTGTGGCCGACCGTGTGCTTGTTGTTCTTCTGGCGTCACCCGCTGGATGCCGCGCAGCTCGACCCAGTTGGACTCGGCCATCTGCCTCCAGTACTTCTTCATGAATCCATTGTCGCCAGGTGCCTCCACCTCGCTGCTCTCCACGGATCGGCTCTTCAACACCGTCTTTTCCTGCAGAGGACTAGTCTTGATCGATGACGAAGACATGATTATGCGTCAATGGCAGTGATACTTCAGTGCCGGTCGGTTGTCGCTCTGGTCGCGGCCATGGCTTGAATTTAAATGTTAGCGGCAAGATTGGTCGTAGCAAATGTAAAAAGTGGCACAAAAGTCTCCTAATCACATTTTCGACAGGCAAACGGTATGCAATCTCAGAAGATAAGGATGCAATACAACCGTATAGCTGTCTTTATCTTGCTCAAAAGTGGGAGGATGAAGATCATTCTACTCGTTATGTCTGCTCGAGACTAGTAGAGATAAAATTTCCAACGGTTTTGCCTGTCACAATAGTGGGGGCCCCTTGTTGAATCTTATCAGATATGTCCAGAGGGTGATGTAACGGCCCCTCCAGTGTGAACACAGTAATGGAGTGCCAGCACACACTGTGTCACCTTGCCTACACTTACTACCAGCATGGACAACGTCAAACATGTTGGACGCTTCCCAAACCATATCTGAATCCAAGTTCGGAGAAACACTGCCGCCCATTTTTGTGCATCATGCCGCTATGTCTACCTAATTTGGCCTTTTCTTTGCACTTATGACCAGCGACTGTGGAGGCTCGGGAAAAACCATGGCAGTAATATATCGTGTGAAAGGGAAAGAGAGCCACCATCGCCGGCTGAACTGAAAGCGACATATGTGGGACGGCCAGCTATCGGGGCCACTGATGACTCCGCATCGATACTGAGAACGTCATCGAGATGCCGATGTTAGTCGAGGCTTTGATTGCAAAGCATCCCGACCTCGGCTGCCTAGTCAATAATTCCGGCGTCCAGCGTCCTCTAAATACTCAAGGGCGATCCGACAAGCGTCTTTTCAAGGCCGACTAGGATGTCGGCGCCGACATTCATAGCCCAATGTGCCTCACCCTCGGCCTCCTCGAGAATTTGAAGGGCAAGCGCAACGGAGCCTCTATTATCAACGTGTCTTTATAGAGGCAGTTTCTGAAGCTTTAGAATGTGCGGACAGCATGATTGCTCCTGGGATGAGAAAAAATGTGGTCGATAAGTAGTCTGCGGATTCTCAACCGCTGTACAAGCCCGGACGGGCGTGCCCGTCGTCTATGGAGCTATAATAGATGTGAATTTCTTCCAACTACTTAGAAACGTCGCTATGATCGGTGGACGTGGTTAGATCCTCCCACTCTTCCATCAGCTTGATTGTACTCTCGCATTTCTCCTTCACCATTTTGTTGGCATCCGCTCCCAAAACCAGTCGAAGTGGTATCTTCCTACCACCCTTGCCACCCAAAACATCAACAATTACTTTTGCACCTTTGACCAAGTCTCCCGGCTGCTTGTTATCGTATTGATCGAAAGTCTTCGCCCATTGTGCAGAGGTGGTGCCGGCATAGTCGGAAATTACAGATTTAGAAATCAGCCTGTTGCCCTCCTTTAAGAAGTTTGACCGGAAGTAGCCAGGCTCGATGACGCAGACTTGGATGCCGAAATCGGCAAGCTCTAGTGCCAAAGACTCGGTGAGCCCGCTAACAGCCCATTTGGATGCAACATAAATGCCCATGGAAGGGGCACCCATCCAAGCGCCAGTAGACGACATGTTGGCAATGACACCCGAGTGTTGCTCCCGGAAGATGGGTAAGAAAGCCCGAGTGACGTTCAAGAGGCCAAAGACGTTAGTCTCAAACTGCCCGACTGTTTCTTCTGGCCTATATGTAAACGATGTAAGCTTTTTTGCTGCACTCGGCTGGGCAGAATTGAAGACAATGGAGTGGAATCCAACTGAACGTACGTCAGTTCCTCAAGGGTTCCCTGTCTTGAGAATCCGGCATTGTTTATGAGAACATCAACTCGGCCGTAAAGGAGGTGAGCAGTGTTGGCGATTTCCTGAATTTCGCCCAGTGGGGCCCGCACATCGAGAGCAAGCACATCTGCTCCAGCATCTTTGAGTTCTCCCATCTGGTTAGTGTTTCGAGACGTCGCAATGACCTTGTGTCCCTGTCTAAGAATTTCCTTGGCAATAGCAAGGCCAAACCCGCCAGAGCAGCCAGTAACAACCCACACTTTAGGAGTCATGTTGAAATACTTTAGTTGATGTAACTTGTGGAAATAAACGAGAAAGAAATAATCATACCAAAATATGGGAATGAACATCGCCCTGGATGGTACTTATATTCCCCAAAACAATTATGTCATTATACAATACGTCATCGGAAGTAGGAGATAGAGAACCGGCGTTAAGTCGCTGGTCTTGATCTGTGGTATAAATTCTGCGCTATGATGCATAGCTTAGCGAAGTCTACCATTGCTAATGCCGGGGATGGCGCCATCATGGACCTATCTATGCGTTGATAATTGGATTTGCTGATTTCAGTATAACTGTCTCTTTTCTGGTACAGCCTCTATCTTGAATAAACCCCTATCTGCTCTCGTGGACTCGACCTTACCGGTTTATCGCTCTGGATTTGTCGTGGTGTGTACTTAAAGGGGACCCCGTGCTTACTA
Organism: Grosmannia serpens; assembly: GCA_029299595.1. Lineage (NCBI taxonomy): Eukaryota > Fungi > Ascomycota > Sordariomycetes > Ophiostomatales > Ophiostomataceae > Grosmannia > Grosmannia serpens. Next base: position 23,423 of record JANSMH010000025.1, read on the forward strand.
ATGTAATAAATAGCCTATTATCTCAACATCCAATGGCACGTAACTCTTGAACCATAATCACCGTATCGCTTTGCAAGAGCCGCTGTATAATAATTGGCCGCCGAATAAGAGAACGTCTTTTTTCGGCCGAATACCTCGATCGATCTGCCTTTCCGACCTTCCTTTCTCATTATACCATATTTAGTTCATGCTTTGAATAGACAGCGTGCTCGCTAGATGTGAAGGAGTCTTGCTTATAACTCTCTGCGTAGTGCCGCTTTTCAGCATTTTTTAGGTTATTAAAGGAGAGTTGCTAATGGGACGGCGTTTTCTTGCTAATGGGACTGTAATCTACTAATAAGTAGCAAGGTATATTAGGTGGGTCTTAATAATCGTATATTATTGGCTTTTGTACTGCACTAGTCCATATAGAGTATAGCTCTATAATTCTACCATACCCACCCTAAAAAAAATTCTAAGTAAGAATCTTACAATAATTTTAGCCTGCCTACTAATTATTACTAAAAGCGACGAAATGGCTGCCCTAACGCCGCCTACGCGGCCTCCTAACGATTATAGACTACTTGCAAGGCCGCCTTACAACACTGTTTAAGAGCTAGAAGAAGACCTTTTGCAGTAGGCTACTGCAGCTAGCTTTACTTTCACTTAAAAGCGGTTGTTTAACGTTGTCGACGGCTAGCATACTCGCATTGATTACATTTGCGCAAAAGGCAAGATTTAGGACTCCTTTTAACAAAGCCGTCGCTTAAAAACGATTTAAGTTGGCTATAATTAAAAGGCTTTTGCTTAAGCTTTACAAGCAAACTAACGGCGGTAGACTTTATATATTAACGTAGCTTATAATAATTACAAAGGTTTTCTAAGCTTAGTAGCAATGCCAACGCTTTGCAAGCTAACGGTTAAAATAAAGCAATTAATTAAATTAATAACACAAAACGACGTAAAGCCTTAGCTAATAGCTAAAACTTTACACAACGAGTTTCTTACCGCTATTTTCGTTAATAAGGACATTTACAACTATTAGCAATAGCTTTAAAAAGACGCGCTTAACGGCTATTCTTTTATTTAATACGTTATAAAGTAGCTATATAATAAAGAGATTTTTTATTGCGTTTAATATAAAAACAATGCTTTTAACGGCGTAGTAACTAGCTTGTTTTTTACCTTTTTTTAGTAATTAAAGGTATAGTAATAAAATCTATAGGTTTTTTTTAATAAATTGTACTTATAAAACGAATAAGTATAAAATACTGTTTTTAAAGGGACTTTTTTTATAAATACTAGCTATATAGTACCTTTCTTTTTTGTACTAATTAACAATAAAAAGTTTAAAGGCTATAACTAGCTAATTTATTATGTTAAAAAAGTAAAACAGTAGTATAAAATTTAACTGTTAACTATACTAATTATAAACGTTAAGACTGCACTTAAATTAGCCTTAAAAAAGTATATGCCTATCGTTTATTAACAGCTTTATATCTTTTACATTAATACAAATATTGTCTTAAATATTAAGCGCAAGTAAAAAAAGCAAGGAAGAAAAGATAATAACAAAAAGGATACGCTTAAAAAAGGAGATGCTAGTGCTAACAATAACAGCGCTATTACTAAGCTAAATAACTTCTTTTTATAACAATAAGTCCTCCCTTTTTCGCTACTAAATATAGTCCCTTATATACAGTAAAGTTTATTTAATTTATAAAATTTTATAATTTATAGCAATACTAAAAGCCTTTTTACTAAGTTATAAAATCGCCTTTAGCAAAAGTTTTTTAACTAACAAAGCATTATTTAGTATATTAAAAGGGAGTATTAGCCCTACTGTAATTAATAGGCTAGTTACCTTACAAATATACGTTAAAACTTTAAGTAGTGTACTACTTCTTTAACAAAGTTAGCTTACTATTATTTATATTGATGCTTACTTTATAAAACTAAAATTGCAAAAACGCTTTTTAACGTTATAATAAATCTTCTTTATAATAAAAAGCGCTTAATTAAGGCAAAAATAGCAATTTAAAAAGAAAAGTAAAGGCGCAATTATATACTGTTTTAATAGCTTAAACAGTGCCTTTACTAAGTTTTAACTAAATTCCTTAACCTTTTTATTAAACAGCATTAACTTGCTCTTAGCCTTAAAGCTATTAAAAAAAAAAACGTAATTTTACACCTTCTTTTTACCCTTATACTAGTATCTTTTAGCAATAAATAAATATTTTATACTCTTACAATATTTAACAAGTACTTCTTTATAATAAGGTTATTTTAAAGACTAAAATTAACCCCTACTAGTAGTTAAAAGGCAATATAGTACGTTTTATTACTATTACCTTTTTATTACTTACTAACCTTTATATAGGTTAACAATAACAATCCTTATATTAAACCCCCTCTTTAAAACATTAGCAAGCTAAATATTGTTATAAAAAGCAAAAGCAAGCCTTAAAACACAAGCTTATTTAAGCGCGCTAAAGTTAGTGTTTTTCCTACGCTACAGTCCAACCTTACACAAGCTACCACAGCAAGTTAAGCCTCTCGCATTTAAAGCAGCCAAACCAACGCTATACAGCCTACTCCTAGCTCCCTTTAGCGTAAGCTCTCTGCTTTCAAGTATAGGCCAAGTTTGTTAAAAATAAACAAAAATAACGCAGCAACGCGCAAGCGCAAGCGGCCTATATTAGTTGTAAAGGGCGAAGGGCGCACAAAGGGCGCAAAGGGCACAAAGGGCGCAAAGGGCACAAAGGGCGCAAAGGGCACAAAGGGCACAAAGGGCGCAAAGGGCGCAAAGGGCACAAAGGGCGCAAAGGGCGCAAAGGGCGCAAAGGGCGCAGAGGGCGCAGAGGGCGCAAAGGGCGCGCAAGGTAGTGATGATTCAAGTGTATATAGCCTTCGACCGCGGAAACAGCGGATTGACTGGGCGAAGAGATTGGCGTAATTTCATTGGTCAAATATAGTGGATCCAAGGCGGTCAAGAAGGTAGACCCACCTAATGTACCTTGTCACTTATCGGTGTATTACAGTCCTATTAGCAAGAAAACGCCGTCCCATTAGCAACTCTCTATTAAAGTAGGTGCCTACCTGTAACTGTGTTCTATTTTCCCGAGTCTGACCGGGAACAAAGGGAGAGAAAACCCTCGGCTAATTCCAAAGAGGCTAGTCTTATGTAGCTATCAGACCCCACGGTATTTCCCGTAATCCTCTGCGAATTTCTGGTCGTTGGAGATGCTGGCCGTGGTGCTCACAACTTCTATTCGTGCTGGACCTGCACGCGAATGGCGTCCTTGTTGAGCGGATGTTCGTCGTCCGAGGATGCTATGTCTTCCGCCTGGTTCTCGGATCGGGTGGTCAGAGTCGATAGTCCATATTTGTTTCCATCCTGTAGCCTCGTAAACTGCCCATTGGTCTTGCTCGCGGTGGACTTTATTTCACCAGTGCCTCCAAATATCACCAACTCAGTCGGGCCCCGGCTATTCCCTCCAGATTTTTTCGTGCTGGCACTAGCGCTTGGTACGCTGCCGAATTATCTCGAAACCTTCATCATTATGGGTCGTAGTGTTGGAAGGCATCCGCTGATGGATCCACAGGCTGTTTCCACGACGCACCAAGTGCAAGCAGGGGCGAGTGTAACTGAATAAGACGAGCTGATGAGTTGAAGCCTTACAACAGTTGCGGGCATCTGTGAGCGGAAGTACTTACAGGTAGTATCGTTCTGGTCGAATTTCATGACGAGAGTGAATCGGTAGATGCTAGCAAAAAGCACGCTTGCCGCCGTCAGAATCTGAATTCACCGGCCAAAGGAAAATGAACACTCACAAACTGCCCAGCAAGAACATGAACAAAATCAGAGACTTTTGCATGGCGTTGATTCGTAGCTTCACCACCTGGTGTACCGGCATGCAAAGGATGGCAATATCACTCAGAATATTAGGAATGGCGTTGCCGATGAAGGATGATCTGAGATTGATGCAAACACCCCCGTCCCAAGGACGCCATGCTCCCCAGATTGGATGGCACTGGAAGATGAAAACTAGCACGATAGCAAGCCACCATCCGACTACAGTAGACCCGATGATGGCCGCTGTTATGCGAAAGCCGCGAGACGACTAAATGCGCAGATACATGAGCAGCACAGATACCTTGTTGCAAAGCACACCCGTTACATAGACGCACTCAAATGCCACCAACAGCTTCAAAACAATTTCCATCTTCGTCAAGGCGAGATCCGAGACATGCTCGCCAAGGCCGTGAGATATCACTACATACCGTTGTTAGCAAGAGAGTATATGGCAGACACCGCACATTGTCTCCGTCGTGCTTGATGGTCACTTACTTCCGTAATTGATTCCTCCAGCACCAAAAGCAGATGCCTGATGCAGAAAGCACAGTACCATTAGTTGATGTCCTGAACAGCCTCCCTGTTCTGTCTTTGTCACCCCATACACAACTCACCAATGCACCCAGCATAACCCAGTCATCCAAGCCGTACAGGTTTCCGATGAGGTACCGGGAGAGAAACCGCAGGCCTACAAACAAGGTCGCAAGCACCAGAAGGGCTCTGGTGGTGTTTCTAAGCCCCCGAGCTTGGGTATTCGCGATCTCGGCGCGATAATGAAGAAGGACTGGGGAGTTCATTACAGCGGGTGAAGCTGATGTCAAGTTGTTGTTAGTTTGGCGATGACCACGCAGACCCAGTCCAGAAAAGAATTAGCGACAGAGGGCCCCCCAGCAAGCCGGTTCGGCACCTACTTATTAAAGGCTAAATATTATCATATTATCGGGTTTCTCCTTTATTTACTTTGCCTCCTGTGCTCCCGGTTGCTCATAGCATAACCCCAATTGTAATCCGGAAGTAGACGGGACAAGAGGCGCCGATCATCGGCTAGCACAGACTAGTGGATATAAGAGAGCATTTCAGCATAAGGTGCAAAGGGTGGAAGAGAAGAACAGTGCCGATCTCAAATCCTGCGACGCCGTTATTTGTGGCTATCGTACGAGACAAGGGCCCCTGGTTAGAAATAACGGTAGACATCCACCAGATGCCGGGTAACTTAATGCAGCACTCTCTCTGCTATCTTACTCCGTACGACGTACATAGTATGGGTTTGGGTCGTAAGATATCTTACGTGGTATGCGGGGTGGAACATTAATAGTTGGTATCCACTTGTGCTGGACGCCTTCAACCGTTGCCGCTCAAGAAATCTCTACTCGTTGCATAGTGTCTTCAATCCGTGCCGCCTCCTGAGGAAAAAGTGCTATGGCGAAATTGCTCTGATGTGAACTCTACCTGGTCGAACGGAACATTTGTTGGAGGAGAGACCCCCTGCTACTTGAAAAAACGATTACGAGTACATCACACGTCAAAGCCTCCACATACATATTTGTGGCATGTCTCTGCTGCTTTCACTGCAACCCCCCAGATGTAGGTTTCTATTTGTTTTATACAAAGTCCCTCTTGGTAGCCTTTCATTTCGTTTCTCCAAATTTCTTCGATTAAAACTCCTCCTACCATTCTGGGGTAAAAAGATACAGCATGGCATCCAAACCGGTCATTGTCTTTGCCCCTGGCGCGTGGCATAGCGCATCATGCTACGACAAGATTCGGAGCTCTCTGAAAACCTACGGTTGGGATACGGAAGCAGTCGAATACCCATCCGTTGGAGCTGAGCCCCCGACCAAGCATATGGCCGAGGATGCGGCCGCCATACGCACCGTGCTGATGCCTCTCGTTGAGCAAGGAAGAGAGATCATACTCGTCGTGCACTCGTACGGCGGAGTGCCTGGCGCCAGTGCCATTCAGGGATTAGGGCGGAAGCAACGCGCGAAGGAGGGCAAGACGGGCGGTCTCAGCCTTTTTATCTACCTCTCTGCGTTTGTTACGCCCAAGGGCAAGACCCCGAAGGACTTGTTGGGCGGGGAGTTTCTCCCCTGGATGAAATTCGACGTAAGCCGTGCCTCAAAAGAAAAATGCACCTTAGTTTCACAGCCCCCCTTTCCCTTTACCTCCTTTCCTTCGGATATCCTTTAGTCTTACGTAACATACGCTTACCCACGCCTGTTTTGGGTTTTTTTTTTCTTTCATAAACAGGGCAACTATTCGCACGCCGATACGCCAGAGAAGGTATTTTATCACGATCTCACCGAAAAGGACCTGAAATGGGCCCTGGACAACATCAAGCACCAATCTGCGCCAATTTTCACAGATGCCGCTGATTATGAGCCCTGGCACGATATCGACTGTGGCTTTATCGTTTGTGATGATGACCAAGCTATCCCACGACCGATCCAGGAACAGCTCGCGTCCATTCTTGGGCCTGATGCCTTTATTACTCACCTAAAGGCGTCGCACTCACCCTTCCTGTCATTGGTGCCAGAGCTTACTGGAGCGTTGGAGAAGGCGGCCGCATTTGCACAAGGGAGAATCGTGGCCTAGGATTTGGATGGCACACCTTTCAATTGTCGGATGCGTTTCTTGACAGTGAGAGTATCTTTAAAGTTGATACAGTTATATATCGGAAAGCAAGAGGACAGTTGACAAAGTAAGATGCAATTTAGAAATGGAGTTCTTTGCTTCAAAAAATGTGCGTGACAAGTAGTTAGAACACGAACTACAGCTAGCGAACATTTCGAGGTCATGCGAAACAGGGAAGCCCGTACGAATACGACAAACTGGGAAACTCTACTCGTTCAGAAATTGGAATAATCAAGTATCTAGCTCAATGTGAGTTTCAGTCTTTGCAATGCTTTTTTTAGGTTGCAGGCCGAGATGGTTAGCTGCGAGTATGAAAATCGCCAAATGTGAATACCCACAGCGCCGTTGCTTAAACTTAAGATTAGGACAGCCTAATGATCAAGAAATCCTTGAATGTTATTTTTTGGGCAGTAAATTGCTAAAAAAAAATTAGAAACGAAAGAAAGAGTGTGTTTTTTCAATTCGTAGCTGTTATACACTGACCGTCTTCCGGAGGCTGTGGGGGATAGGCGTGCTAAAGGGGAGTCGCATGCGGTCGGTCTCGGCTGGCACCCCAGGAGGGCGACTCGTCGGTGTTGCTCGTTTCTTCCATATTAGAAATCAAACATGCATTGCCGTCGCCTATATGGCGGCCGGAGCAGCATATTAAGCTGGGATGCAGGGCAAGCTCGGCCTTGTAGCGCGGCCCTGCTGTCAGGATGTCCACCATCTCTATCATGTTGCACAGCGTGTTTTTCAGACCGCGTAGGACGCCAGTTTTCCGCAGCCGGCGGGCCCTGTGTAGAAGACGTTGTGGCCGGTAGAGGATCTTTCACTGCGGTATCTTCGATGGACAGAATGTCTGTCAATAAACGAAGCCATGAGACTGGCTGCGTCGACTTTCGGATTGGCTGTACGCTGATCAAGCGCGGATTTTTATTCCTCTAGTTACCTCTTCCAACTCACCGAGATGCCACAAGCCCGCGTAGGAATCGCGTGACTATACCATAAATAGCATAGGTCGTGCGCATATCGAAATCATGGTTGTATCCTGGCTGTCCTACTAGTCCTCGTCCCACTGGCCTACGTCACTGGTCCTCGTCCAACCCGTCGACGCCCCACTGGTCCATTTCCCACTGGTCCATTTCCAACTGGAGCTCATCCATCAGATCATCCCACGATATGTCACTCTTCCCGGTCCCCGACCCCCACGGCCCCAGCATCTTCGTAGCCGACCGAGGCTTATATGCTGGAGAATGGGCCTCGTTCACTCGACTCAAACTTTCCTCCTTTGCCTTTGCAAGCCAATCGGCACCTATGCGCCCAAAGTAGACAGAATGGAGGGCCGGTAGGTGAACAATGTCATTGGTGCAGTACTGGACCGTCTTAGCCTCTACTGGCCGGGCATCAAAGACTTTGGCAGGCATGAGGCTCTTGATATCTTTTTTAGTAGAAATCAGACTACTAAGCTCCATAGGCCTAAGATTCAGGTCGAGCCGAATGGCTTTTGCTAGACCCCAGAGGTGTGTCTTGTCGCCCACACGAGACGCATTCTCCAGAAGTTGGACGTCAATGACGCCATTAAGACCGATTCGGTAAAGAGCCCAAAGCGCATCGGCATCGTTTCGGACGTCCCAGAGGCACTTTGGGATGTTGGAGTCTTCGAAAATGGACTTGAGAGACCTGCCATCGTTCGTTACCGTGGTAAATGCCAATTCCCCCAGAGAAAATACGTCAACAAGTCTTATCAGTCTCTGTGGATAGATGAGGATAGAGACAAAGGAGATGGTTCCATATCTCGAGAGACCGTTTCCTTCTAGATCCAAGTAGATTGTGCTAGAGGGCTGGATAGAAGAGACAAATGCCTCGAGTTCCACCGTAGAAGAGATGAGAGTCGCGGCCGTCGTAGCATTGGCCATATCAGGTGGAGATGGAAGAAATGTAGCAAGAGAAAATGGTACCACTAGTCTTTCGGCGCAATCTCGTTGTGGAAAGGTATGTTGTGATGATGTAGCTGATCCAGCCGGGGGTTTGTGTATATTTTTGTCTATCTCTCTGGGGAAGATAAGTGAGGGGAAAGGTACAGTCCGGAATATCTTACAACCAATAGAGATAAGGGCCCTCAAATGAGTAATAACTGGTGGCGTGGGTTCTATTACTACAATACTGGTCCAGTTGGCTACGACCCCGATGGATAGTGGCATCGCGATTCGCTCGCCTATAGAGACCGGCGCAAAGACAGATCCAGTGCGTGAATGCGCGAACATAGTGCTTTCAAAGAAGCCAGGCAGAGCATCTGCAGCTGAAGAGTCCTTTTATGTACGGAACCTTGGGCCGGTTAAGTCTAGCTGAACGTAACCTAGTACCTAACGAACTGGCCCACTATCCTGAGTACCTAATTAGCCGCAGACATGTTTCTCCACCCGGTACCCGTCGAACCGCAACAACTAGTAATGCGACGGTATTGAGTCTTACAGAGACTACATCATTGGTCGTACCGCCCTAAAGTCCATCACTGAAATTTCGACGATGGCGACCCAACTGGCCTATGTCGTTGACAACACCGTCCTAAAAACCGGAAACACACAAATGGCAGCCGGCGTGAGCCACGAGACTCTAAACCCATCAATGCCGCGACTGGCAGCAAAAGAGCAGAGGCAGAAAGAATCCCGACACGAGATAGACTGACCGGACAGGCTGGGGCCTCGGCGATCTGGAGACGGAGGCGTACATCTGCCGACACATCTGCGCCAAGGCGGAGGTGGTGGTGGTGGACGTGGACTATCGGCTGGTGCCCGAGCATCCGTTTCCAACGGGCATCTATGACTGCATAGCTGCGGTAGAGTACGTGCGGACGAGGCCGGCTGGGTTTGGCATTAATGGATCCGACATCACGCTTAGTGGCGTGTCGGCCGGAGCCAACATTGCGCTTGCAGTTAATCACCGGGAAGCGTATGGGCGCAAGATCCAGGCGGCCGGCACCTCGTCGTCGGGGCCGCGGGCCATCCACGAGAGGTTGAGCTGGCCCCGGCACCGGCGGATCCGTTGCCTGCGGGTGTCGACAGGGTGGAGAAGCTTGCGGCGGTCGAGACGCAGACGCCGGCTAGGCGGTATTACGTAAGCCGGCTCGGCCGTGGCCAGGTCGAGAAAGACGAAACGGCCGGCGTCGCGGAAGCCCTGCTGCATCAACCTAACTGTCGCGCAGGCCAGAGAGCAGGGCCGGCGGCAGACAGGCCTCGAGCGCTGGCAGCGCCCAATGCACGGTGACGGCAGCCCGGATATCGGGGCCGGCGTCGCGCTCGTAGACGGCAAACGGGAGGCCGGCCTTTTTCAGCGCCTGTGCAAGAGTTAGGCCGACGATTCCGGCGCCGATGATGATGACGGGTGGGGTTGACGGACGAGACATGGCGGTGAGGTGGAGGAGAGTGGCTGACATCATAAAAGATGTCAGACACGAAATAGATACAGTGGATATAGTGGAGACAGGATTAGCGCTGACGCCTTATAGCCTGTTCGCTGCCGCCTGAGATCTGCAAACGGTCCGCGTCTCCACTACTCCAGAGCTAGTCACTACAAATGTCCACTACCAGTATTTCGCTGACTAATCCGCCACAGCCTCGGCATGTATCGGTACGAAGACTAACTACGAGGTGGTGCCTACACGCTTTTGAGATACATTGCCACAGATGTCTCCACAGACAAAACTGGTGGAATGGGGGACATCCGCCTTCTGGATGTCCAGATCGGGGAAAGAGGCGGTGACGTGTTGCAAAGTCAGAAGCCGACACCCCGGCTATGGAGGGAGGAAGAGAATCGAGCAGTGTACGGTTGCGCACAGATCACTTGGGAAGAGTTCACATTACAGATATGCATCTCTTCCATCAAGGTTCCGGCAACCAAAGTAGGCTGCTTTGGTACAATGCGTTTGATGGGACCCGCTGGGTGGGCGACAAGCAAGCTCCAAACACTGGCACCCCATCCGGGATCTCTGCGGTGGTCTAAAACAAGAAGTTATGCCTTCCATTGGGAAATTGAAAATGAAAGTGGAATGATTTGGTTCGCTGTGTTTGACGGAGTCGGCTGGGGAGGCGACAAGCAAGTCCCGAATACCGGCACGTCGTCCGGGATCTCTGCGATGGTCTTCTACAAAATATTTGTCTCTTTCATCAAGGAATTGGCAATCAAAGTGTACAACGTGTTCAACGGGACTAGCTAGGAGGGCGATAAGTCTGCTTCAAATACTGGCACATTATCCAAAATATCAGCAATGGTCTACAACGGAAAGATTCATATTTTTCATCGAAGAACCGGCAACTATAGTGGATTACTGTGGTACAAAGTATTTAGTGGGATAGGTTGGGGGGAGGCGACAAACAAGCCCCGAACATTGGCAAGTCACCTGGGATCTCTGCAGTGGTCTACGAACAGAAGATTTATATCTTCCATCAAGGATCTAACAACAACCAAGTGCTTTGGTACAACGTTTATACCGGGACTAGTTGGTAAGGCGATAAGTAGGCTTTGAACACGGGCACATCACTTGGTATTTCTGCAGTGGTGTCCAAACAAGATTTACATCTTCCATCAAGGATGCAGAAACGAAAGTGGGTTTCATAATGTGTTTGACGGAGTTGGAGGGCGATAAAAAAGCTCTGAGTAATGGCACACCATCAAGGATTTCTATAGTACAGCAGTTTTGGAGGCTTGGCTATTAATAACTATGCTTATAAAAGTCTATTTGTTTCGGAATATCGGGTTAATAATAGTTATAACTAGCATACTTTGCAATTGCAAATTATATTGGCACTTCACCCTGTGGTGTGATCGTTGAAGGTATGCCGCGATCGAATCTAGTTGTAGGATACCCATATTTTATTATATGGTAGCCAAAGAGTCTGAGTGAAGAAAGGGCTGATTTGTCTGACGCATAGACCATAACGAAAACCCTCATGTTGCCTCTACTAACTCTACATCCGGGTCGAGCGCCTTCAGAGCATTTATCAGCACAGCTCCGTACTGCTGCCGGTAAGCTTGCGCCAGCTGCCAGTTTCCTCGCTCGCCCGCATCAATGTCCTCTTCCTCATCCACATACTGCTCGCCCTCGACCAGTCGCTCATAGTCCATAGCGACCTTGGTAAAAAGCGTCTGTCGTGCCCTGTCTTCCAGCTCGGAAAATGGACCCAGCTCATCAGGCGATGCTGTCGCAAAGACACGATCAAGCACGGCCGTCCGCTGCTCCAGCGGCATCGTATCCACAGACAACTCCAACCCTGGCCCTGGCCCCAGCACCTGCTGCCTGTCGGCCTCAGTCCACATCTGCGAGCACAGATCCCACAGAAGCGCGTCTTCAAAGCGAGAAAACGCCGAGGGTAGGCTGCCAGCCTGGGTCGTCCGCCGTGGCCACTGTCGCGAGGCACCCACGACGGAGCTGGGGTCGTCCAGCGGCCGTAGAGAAAGTAGAAAGTCCCTCGGTGGACCTGTGCTGGCCTCCGTCCCAGCGACCGCGGCCTGTTCCCCTCGCTTCCGCAGATGGACGTAGTCGTTGTGCACAGCCGCAGTTGGGGGCAGCACAAACCCGTAGCCCAGCAGCAGCTCGCTGTTGGTCTTCATGCCATAGTTGTTGAACACCTGCTGCCCAGATGCGTACCTCTGCTGGACGCGGAAGGCCAAGCCGCCCACAGAAGTGGTTTCGTGGTCGGATACACTTCCGCTGGCTGGCCCGGCAGACGTCGCCTCCCACATCGCCCGCGCCGTCGGATCGTGGTTTGCCAGGTCAAGCACGGGCAACAGGATGGAGAAGTCGTCTGTCTTGCAGCCACTGGGCAGTCGGGGGACGCCCCGATCACTCCCTGATCCTTCATCTGCTCTCAGATCTGCCTGCGCCTCTGCGCTCAGCACGAGCGACGGCCGGAAGCTGCGGCTGGTGAAGATGCAAAACGCCCAGTGGTACAGCAGCCGCGTGAAGTCGGTCAGGGCCGGATACCCCGCGCTCTGCAGCAGCCGCCTAGCATGCCGGTACTCCTGTGCCACATTTTTCTGCATCTCTGCCGCAGCAATGCCTGCATTTGTCCCCTCGAGCAGGGCCGGCCCACTCTCGTTGTCGTCGCCGTGCCGTGGCCACATCGCCGGCAGGTTCCACGAGCTGGCATGCTCCGGCTGGGGAAGCGATGCAATGTATGCATACCAGTGCGACTCCTGGCCCATCAAGTACTGCTGCATGAGAAAGAAGCGGCCGACGACGTGCGGAGGAACCTGCTCCAGGAAGCTGTCCGGGAACATGAGCCGGCCAGGGGTCGGCACTGGCTGGTCTGGGGACGCAGAGCCGAGTGGCTGACCGCCTGTGAGGGTATTTAAGAACGACAGAGTGGTCGACAGCGGACAAAACACAACCACGTCGCCGGACTCCAACTGTCTCTCCTGCCCATCTTTCGACCGCACTCTCAGCGAGACCTGGGTTACATCGTCGCGATAGATCTCGGCTGCCTCATGCAGCTCGCCACCTTGAGACTGTGACCAGGCTACCAGCCCCGAGAACCGCTCATCGCCGTCAAGGGAAGTCATGTCTGCTGATCCCACTGAGTGTGCAAGTTTGGGCTCCTTCACAGAGTACTTGGCGCTAAAACTTTGCCAACCTTCAGGCCACGTGACATATGACATCGACTTGCGACGCTTCTTACTCTCCAGCTCGCCAAGTCTTATAAACTTGACAAGGCAATTAAATAGGCAAAAAATTTTTTGATGGGTGCGTTTCTTCTCCTCGCCGAATAAATAAGACTTATTTGATACAACGTTGTCCTTCTGCCGTGGAGAAACGAGGAAACTCAAAGACACTATGGATACCCGCCCGTGCTTCTTTGCTACGAGTAGTCCGCGACAGCAGAAAGCAGAACCCCCCCCCGGCAGCCTGCCTTTAATTACACCCCTAAACATACATATTAATTACTGTCTTTACAAAGCAACGACAAGCATTGTGCAGTGCTTCCCGTTTGTGAGAACGAACCAAGCAGGCAGCGACATACATGAGCCAATGAAAGAGACGCAAACTCGATCCACGTGACATTATCATGTGACTCTACTCTGATGCGACCTGGACGGAAACGGAAAAACAGTTAGTTGCCCCCCCCCCCCCCCCAGCCTTCTCCCGCCGGCAAATTACAGGTGAAAATTTTACTGCGCTAAAGGGGCCAAACTTCTCCCTCGGAACATTCGACGTGTTTTTTGTTTGTCTCGAAAGCACACTCTCTTGTCGCGGTCGCGCTCTAACTCTCCAAGTAAATGCGCCAACCTTGTTGAATCGAACACGAAGCGACTCGACAAAATATATGTATCCGTCATCTTATTCAGTCTCATCTCTACGCATCCTCTCTCGTTCTCTGTCTACTCGGTTCTATTCTCTTTTTCAGCATCGCGCCGAAAAGTAGTCTGCTGCTGTGTCATACTGTCTCTGCGCTCGCTGCTGCTTGCTTGATTCACCTGTTGCCTGCTAAGGACTAAATCGATCACTTTGACCTGACAACAAAACGTTTCTGCGTGCATTGTGTCTTCGTCCCAAGTCCTGACAAAGAGTCGCCGTATCTTGGTCGCCGTTCTCTATTTTGCTGTGCAGCATCTGTAAGACCAGGAGGACGAATTTGAAAAAGACAAACGAATTTGAAGGAAAGATCAAACGAATTTGAAAAAAAAGGACAGTCGAATTTGAAGAGCAAACAGATAATACTTTGGCAACGTGGACATCTTGCATACATATTAGGACGCCGTGGTCAACTCCAGCTGTTTTGTCTTGTCGTGTGCAAAACACGTCAAGATCCTATTCTCGGTGCCTGCTTTGTTCTGCAGCGCCTTTCTTCTTGCCCACAAAAGGTCAACGGAGCCGGACAGTGCCCAGTATTGTCTTGCGACGGGTAGCAAAAAGAAAAGAGAGGGACGGGTCTCCATCCATACATATACTGTCCCCGCCACCAGAGCATTTGTGAACCACCAGAACTCAGCTGCCAGGCAATCGCTTAAGCACAGGAGGCATATCTTGCATCAAGTATCAAGTATGTCGGAATATTCGAATCTCGAGTCCATATTGGCGACTCTCGGTAAGTGAACAAAAAAAACACTCTTAAGCTCCTTATGGTCTCTCTCCAAACGTCGTCGGCTTGAAAAGTACAAAGTCCTGCTCGCAAGCCTTTTGACCTTCATGTCTGTATTGCGTATATGCATATATTGTTGTTTGCCTTGGTTTCTTCCTAAAGCTCTTCCCAATCCTACAAGTCTTGGAGCTCGTATCTGACCATCTGTGTTTCTCGTTTGGAATCAACAGCTGCGCAAAAGCCGCCAGCCACCTCAACACCACCCCAAAGCCAACAACCATCCTACCCGCCGCCGGCGCCGGGCTATCCTGCCCACAGCCAGGCTCCCGGCGTGGCCAGCAACGCCCCTTACCAGACGGCGCCTGCAGCTGCATACCACTATCCACAGCCAACATCCAGCGGCAGCCTCGACCTGGGCGCTGCCGTCCAGCCCACAACCTCTGGAAATGTGAGCATCCAGGAGGCCATTGCCCGGGCCAAGGCACACGCAGCTCAGAACGGCGTCACCCCATATGACCGCCCTATCACATACTCGGCAACTCCGCCTGTGGCTGTACAGCCCGATGCCAGGCGGTATCGCAGCTCTCGCTCTCGGTCGCCCGCACCGGCGAGGCGTGCCGGCGACAGCTACCGCAGCGGCAGCAATCCATACCGCGACGAGCGGCGGGACACGGTGCACGACCACAGCGACGAACGCTCCTTCTCGCCGGCGCGCGGCAGAGACAACGACCGCTTCTCTCCCCGCGGCAACAACGGTGGCCGTCATCGGTCGCCAGGCCGCGGAGGTGCTGCTGGTGGCGGCGGCGGCGACGACGTAACAGAGACGATCGAGATCCCAGCCAGCCTCGTGGGCCTGATCATCGGCCGACAGGGCGAGAATTTGAAGCGGGTGGAGAATGACAGCCACTGCCGCGTCCAGTTTCTCGCAGCGGCCAGCCCTGATGAGGAGACGCGCCAGTGCAAGATCACTGGCCCGGCCACGCAGCGCGTCATTGCCAGGACCGCCATATACCAGATCATTGAGGACAGCGGCATGAGCACGGGGGCCCGGGGAGTTGGCAGCGCGGCCGCTGCCAGCAGTCATGGTGCGCGTGGCGCTGGTGGTGCCGGTATGAGCGCTGCCGCCGCTGCTGGCGGTACAACGCCTCTCAAAGACGGCGAGGAGTGCGTGCAGATCATGGTTCCTGACCGGACTGTCGGGCTGATCATCGGCCGTGGCGGCGAGACGATCCGAGACCTACAGGAACGCAGCGGCTGCCATATCAACATTGTCGGGGAGGCAAAGAGCGTGAACGGCCTGCGGCCGGTCAATCTGATCGGCGCCCGGGCAATGACGAACCAGGCCAAGGAGCTGATCATGGAGATTGTCGACAGCGACACGCGCAACTCCAACGGTGGCGGGCCCGGCGGACCCGGAGGACCCGGAGGAGCCAGTGGTGCCCCCTTCCGCGGCGCTGGTGGTGGTGCGGGAGGCGGTGGCCGGGAGGGCTTTGGTGGTGCTCCAGGTGGTGGTGGCGGAGGCTACAGGGGTGGCCCTGGCGGCGGCAGCGGTGGCGGCGACCGCGTCAACGACTCCATGTTCGTGCCGTCGGAAGCAGTGGGCATGATCATCGGCAAGGGCGGCGAGACGATCCGCGAGATGCAGACGCAGACGGGCTGCAAGATCAACGTGTCGCAGACGCCGGGGGCCAACGAGAACGAGCGCGAGATCGGGCTGATCGGCAGCCTCCAGGCCATCGAGATGGCCAAGGTCGCCATCGAGGAGAAGGTCGAGGCCGTGCGCCAGAAGAACAGCGGTGGTGGCGGAGGCGGTGGCCGTGGCCGTGGAGGCGGTGGCGGCTACCAGCAGCGCGATTACGACAACTCGGGCTACGGCGGTGGTGGTGGTGGCCGTGGAACCGGTCGCGGTGCTGGTGGTGGTGGAGGAGGCGCGAGCTATGCGCCGCCTCAGCAAAGCGCCATGCCCGGCAGCGACGATCCGAACGCAGACCCCTATGCTCCCTATGGCGGCTATGCTGCTTACGTGGCCATGTGGTACCAGGCGCTGCAGCAGCAGCAGGCTGGCGGTGCCCCGGGTGACGGCGCCTAGGCGCTATCAGAGATGGAAAGGCAGGAGATCTGAGCGGCTCTGCAGCCTCTGGCATGCTTTCCGGGTGGGGGGCGGCAGTTCCAAGGGGCGTTCTCGTTTTGTCGTTTTCTCGTTTTCTCGTTGTTTTGCTCTGGCCGCTCCGCCCAAGCGCAGAACTGGTGTCTTCACCGTGATACCCATAGCACTTTGTTCTGCTGCTATTGCGCGGCTGCTGCTGCTACCACCGCCAAGACAAGCCAGGGTCCACTACAATAGGGGCAAAGGCACTTTGGTTATCTCTGAAAACGGTTGGCACGTCTCCTTTTCTTGTGTGTTATTGGGGAAGCAAATCCCAACCAGGACCCTGTCTGGTCGGCTGTGTTTTTTGCTGTCGTTCAGGGCGGTGCATGATGTATGTTCTCAGGCTATCAATGTTGGGTTTAGGGCTGTTGGGCTTGACCAGCCACGATCAGGAAGATGGGTGGCGCGCTTGCTTCCGTGGCCTCTGATGCCGCGGTCTTTGTTTTTGTTTTGTTTCCTGCTTCTGTATTCTGCTACATGTGTCGAGATATTCCGTTGAAAAGTTCAAACCAATGCGTGACAGACATTTGTCGCCTTGCTTTTTTGTGCTCGTCCGTAGTTAGTTTACAAGTAGTATCAGGTGTACAGCGTCCATCCCCGTCACATGTCCAGCTCGCCCTCGGCAAACGGCCGCCGTCGTTGCAGGACGTACTCTGCTTCCACGTCATCCCATCGGCCACCGCGCATCGGATCCAGTTCTCGCAGCTTAGCCAGCCACACCCGCGCCTCTATTATCTCGTTCTCGGCCAGCGGACGCTCCTCCATCTTGGTCACGGCGATGGTGTACTCGAGCAGCGCTTCGTAGATCCACTTTATGTCGTCGTAGTCTATCAGCAGGTCTTTGATGTCGTCCAGCTCGCGTATCGCGTACGTCATGCGCTCCTCGTGCGAAAAGTGCGGTGTGATGGTCGGCCGCCCGATGTAGTCGATCAGATTAGTCATCAGGAACTGGTGGTAGAACCAGAGCGACTGGTCCTCAGGTCCGACGTTGAGCGCCTCGCGGATGATGCCGAGTTCTGACGGGTCAGCAGCTAGACACATCAAATGGGTAGAGAAGTAGGGAGGGTCGTCATCACATACCCTCATTCAAAAAGTTTGTACGCGCCAGATCATTTGCGTGTCGCTCCTCCAGCAGCCGTGGGATCAGCTTGCTGCGGCTGTGCCAAGCCGAGAAGTTGGACAGGTCCATGTGCACCATCTTGGTCGTATAGGCAAACTCGGCCTCGACCAGGCTCGTCGGCGGCCCACCCGCGCCATCCGGGCTGAGCGCAGGACTCTCGAGCTGCTCCACCACCTGCCGCCGGTATCCCCAAGCGTGAAAGTTGCGCCGATCTTTGGTCAGCATCTTGGAGTCGAGGGCCAGCTCGTCCTCCCAGATGCGCCGGGCCGTGCGCCCCTCCAGTCGCTGCACGGCCTGCTCCAGGATCCATAGACGGTAGGACCAGATCCAGTAGCACTTGGGGAACTCCATGAGCAGAGGGATGGTGAACTGGAGCTCCGCCGTGAGGACCCGGACGTCGTTGGCGTGGTCGTCTTCTTGGCTGCCTGCCTTTTTCTCTCCTCCCTGTTCTCCTCCCTTTTCTCCTCCCTCACATGATCCCCCTGATGCTTCCCCAGTCAATGGACGGCTCGGCGGGGTCACGACCGAGGACGTGGGCAATGATCCGCCGGAAGAGGACGGTGTTGCTCCGGATGGATATGAACTCGAAGAGGCCCCCGAGGACGGCCATCCAGAGGGCCGTTTTGACAAAAAGCCAGAAATTAGGCAGCGTCTGCGGACGTTCCATATTGTGTAGTATTCAGGGTTGAGCCGCAGCAGTTTCGTCGTCAGCAGAAACGCGTCGGCGCCGTGACCGTCCTGTAGGAGATCTGTTTAGCCACCAGAAAAGGCGCAAGAGGAGGGCAAGACTTCACGGAATATCACCTACGCTGTGCCGGAGCTGGTCCTCGAGTTCACGATAAGTCCTGATCCGTTCGGCGTCCTGCCGTTTCTGTTCGTCCGTTCGTGTCCGGGGGCCGCGCGCAATGCCGTGCTGGACTGTGTCAGCGATATCTGCCGTATACCTTCAAGTAGCCGAATTCCACAACAAGAGTAAAAAAGCACATACGCTCGCCATGACGGGAGAGAACCTTTAGATTGGCCGCTGATGTTGCTGGAGCACGTCGATGCAGCAGACTGAAATCCAAGCTACATGACGTTCTTGCCCCGCAATCGGCCCTGGACCCACAAAAGCAACGGCAGCTCGTGCACGTGATGCTATGAGAAGAGACAGCTTGGCAACCAGCACCTTGATTGAAACCCGTATGAATCTACCTATTGATGCCTATTTCTAGTTTTGTTCGCTACCTCTTCTATCTACCTTCCAAATTGGGGACCTATGAGTGTCTCTCCTGTAGTAAGCTCTCGATGCGGAGAACGCCTCTAAACGCTCTCTTTACTACCTGTCCAAAAAATTGTTCGCTGATAATAGTGTTGTGCTTCGTTTCTCTTTTCCCCACTGTGTTCAGTGTAACGGCGAGTGGTTCTTTCCATTTTGGGAAGCCCGGTTCTTACCACTTTAGCAGCCTCAATGAAGAAGGACCAATGATGGATGGCGGGTACCTGCCTGAGCTACTTCAATTGTCACATTGTTGATAAACGTGTCAATCGCTCTCTCTGTATTATGCCTGTCACTTCCCACGACCTCTGAATCAATCTTAGTCAATAGCTTTATTGCCTCTCTCCGAATCCTAGAAACCTTCCTTTCCTCTCCTCTCGCTCCGCTTCCTCCCTCGTCTTGTCCGAGGCGCCGTCCGACTCAGAAAATATATCTTTACATCCACACATAGCAAATCGCTCCCCTCTCGTTCTCTTCATTTATCAATCTAAGAAGAACCGGCCTGTTCCAGTCTACAACACTGCCCAATGTGATGGCTGTGGCAGCGAAGAGAACAACGACAGAATCAAACACGAACACAGATATCATCTGCTCCAAACCATGCGCTCTGCCTCCGTAAAATAACCGTTAATTTCCAATATTACAGTATCGAATTACCCTTTGTCTTTGCGTTTCCCTCTCAAATTCACCTCAGCGTTATCAGCATCCAAGAGCCAAGAATAGCCTCTCTTTGATGCCCACGCAAACGCGAGCAAACGAGCCCCGACGCCTTATTGCACGAGTCTCGTTTGGTCAGACTACTGCCACGCCATGGCAAACCCCAACCAGAGAACGCCTATTGCTTTGCGGACGAGATACGACAGCTTGTACACTCCACCGACCTCCTCGTCGTGGGACTCTGGCTACGGCTCTAGAATAACCACTCCTGAAAAGCCTCTTGTTCCCCGGAGCCTCCCTGATGTCAGTCCGTATGCCCTGGATGGTAACAGTCCAGATACTCCGGATCTACTGCACGAAGAGGATGACGGAGGCCTGATCTTCACCACACCAACAAAGAACGCACGCCGTTCAGACGCCTGCAGAAACGGCGAGGCCATACACAGTCTGCCCCGCCCACTGCATGGACACTTTCGCTCCAGCCTGTCCTCTGTCTTCTTCACGGGACCACCGCCAAAATTCACTCTACCGCATAAGCTCAACTCTGACGTCTCGAGCCCCAGAAATGCTTCTCCCTCTATTCGTCACCCTGATCGTTTTGTTCACCCCAGAGACGACACGAATGGTTCCCCGCTACCTCTTTCAGACAGGTTCAACGTCACAAAGCTTCCCGACGATCTGACCCCTGCAGAAAGGCTTCTCCGCCACAGCGACATCTCTCCCGACGTATTCTCACCCACGCAATCTCGTTTCAACCCTGCACCTACCAGCGCGGACAGCCGACAGGTACTTCAGCAAGAAGCAGGAATTTTACCTCAGACAAGAGCTAGGACTACTCTGGGTTCGGTCGATCATAATAGTGAGCTCGAATCCGCCGGTAATCTTTCCATCGACGGATCTGTTTGGTCTCTCGGAACCATCCCCCCTATCACCGGCGCTGTGGATGATGGGCGTGGAAACTTGGTTCAAAGCGGCACAAACGCTCCATACTTCACCTCCCAATTTGTATATGGGACACGACAATCTGACGATGAGCATAAGCACAAGGGTCGGCTGGCTGCTGCCTTGGACATTGACCTTGCCTCCAGGCTTCTCAGTTGCAATCTTGGTCGGAAAGCGCAAGCTTCTAAGTGGCAGAACAGAGTTTCCGGAACCAAAAAGACGGCGTGGAATGGAACAATGTGGGAACGAGAGGGGCCAATATCGCGTAAGTATTGGACACCGTTTCACATACTTATGGTCTGTGATATCGTGTTACTAAGTTTTCGAACGATACAGACACGTCAAAACAAGACTGCCCAGAAATCATTCGTCCATTACGGTTAGTACTAATTGGCATTCCTCTGCACTCTTGTTACCTGGCCGTTCACTCATTGTTACTCGCTAGAATCCTCTCTGCGCCTGATCTGCGAGATGACTTTTACTGCTCTGTATTGGCCTTCACACCGACGTGCGAGACCATTGCCGTCGGTCTGGGAGATTTTCTCTATCGCTGGACAGAGGAAGACGGGGCAAAACTTCTTAACGGGTCCCGTGACAGCGGCGTCTGGCTTACGTCTCTGGCCTTTTCCTCCACACAGGGGGGAAAGAGCATATTGGCATTCGGACGCTCGAACAACGTGCTTGGCCTGATGTCCATGTATGAATCCGGAGTCTCGCGGATGGTCATACAAGAGAGCGCACCCATTTCATGTCTGAGCTGGCGTCCAACTTGCACGACGCGGCCATCCAAGAGTCCACACAAAGCCGACACACTTGTCAAAACGGAAGATCTCTTAGTCGGCGACGATACCGGAAACGTGCTGTATTATGTCGTCGAGTGGCCGGATACGTGGGAGGTCGAGCATGATAGATGGAAGGGCGAAATGACTCTGGTGGCTCGGATCTCGGTGCACTATCAGCAAATTTGCGGGCTTGCATGGTCTGTTGACGGCCAGTCTTTTGCAACTGGGGGCAACGACAACATCTGCAGTTTTTTTTACGCTGACGATGTTCTCCCAAGATCCCATCGCCCTGGAGGGAACGGGATGGTGTCAGTGGGACAACCACAGGGACAGTCTCTTTTACAGAATGAAGGCAGCCGACTCAGGACTGTACTGCCTGGCGGAAGCCATGTTCGGGAGAGGGCTCTCAGCGAGAGGTTTGTGCGCCGAATCAGCCCAGGGACGGAATGTTGGCGCTGGGAGCATGGCGCCGCCGTCAAGGCAATTGCTTTCTGCCCATGGCAGGAAGGCCTTGTTGCAACGGGTGGCGGTTCCAACGACAAATGCATTCACTTTTTCCACACGACATCAGGCGCCGCGCTTGCGACCATTTTTGTGTCTTCGCAGGTAACGAGCCTGGTCTGGAGCAGTAGCCGGCGAGAAATTGCCGCAACATTTGGCTTCGTACACCCTGGACACGCAGTCCGGATTGCGGTATATTCGTGGCCAGACTGCAAGCAGGTGAACACTGTCGAATGGGATAGCGAGCACAGAGCACTGTACGGGATTTCATGCACAAAAGGACCCTATTACTCTGCGAAAACGGAACTCCACAATGATGAGCAGCACGACAGCAAGAACCGGACCCTGAGGGAAGGCTGCATAGCCGTTGCTGCGAGTGATGGAAGCATCAAGTTTTACGAGCTCTGGCCGTCGGACGACAAGCCTGCGACGGGAGGCGTGGGCATGCTGGGAGGGAGCGACATTCTGGAAGACCTGGAGGGAATCCAGAAAGATGGGGACATTATACGCTGATCACGAATGCCGATACAATGTGATTGACAAGAAGCCGCCTGCAAAAACGACCACACGGCTGACTACAGAGGAGCGATCACGCAAACGGGCCATACGGGAGCAGAAAAGGTCGGCAAGCGATTTTCCAAGACAGGCAATTTGCCACATATTTGTCGGGTGGGTATGTTGGTTTTTTTATTCTTTCTTTTCTGATTTTGCAGTCGTCTTCGTTCGGGTTCTCTTCGCTGCTTCCTAGTCGTGGACATGTCGCTCGCTGACACCTTGTTTCTCCCAGTCGAGCAGAAAGCCGAGAACGGGCGCGATGGCTATGTGCGAGTTTGGTTTCTATGCTTGGGTTTTTACTTCTTTCGAATCCTTTTTCTTTATTTCTTCAGGCTTCTGGCGATAGACAGCACGATACCACGACAGTATTTGTAGGCTGTCCTTTAGATTCACTTCTGGGTGAAGCCTCTGGAGACAGCTGGAAGCGGGCAGCAGTAGTATGCCAGACACAAATGAACTTTCTTGTCCCTAAACACGATAGAAGACATGCCGAGAGTCAAGAAGCCAATATAAACAAACGTAGTTGACAAGAGAAGCGAGTAAGCAGGCGCTCTGAAGCACGGCGGCAGTGGAGGAGCACAAAAAGTGAAAGCATGTGCCCTGAAATATACGAATAGAGAAGAAAGAAATCGACAGGCTACCCAAACAGAAGGGACATGAACAGAAGACCCGGAACGCCAGACCATGCGACCGCTCCAAGCAGTAAGAAATAGGGGGTGGTGATACCAAGGGCGGGCCATAGGACTGGCGGCTTTACTTGAGGATGACGATGAGCAGGACGAGGATGACGATGAGGAAGACGATGATGCCCATCTGGTTGCAGTCGCTGGCAGAGCGGGCGATGCGGCCAACCTGGTTGCGGGCGCGGTCGATGCGGTTCTGGTGGCGGTCGGTGAGGCGCTCCGACTCCTCGAGCATGGCGACGTGGCTGTCGAGCTCGTCGCCGATCTGCATGCTGAGCTCGCGCTGGCGGCTGATGCTGGCGCCGAGCACGTCGAGCTGGGCGTCCTGGTCGGCGATGATGCGCGCGTGTGTCTGCAGCAGCTGCGGGTTGTCCTGGGACGCGAAGCGGCTGCCGTCTTCGGGCTCGTCGCGGTACGGCTGGTTGAAGAGGCCGGCGCGCTGGGCCTCGAGGTCGACGTCGCCCGCAGCCGGTCCGGCATCGTCGCGGGCTCCCGGGATCTTGGGCAGCGGCTTGTCCTTGTCCTGAAAGCGGACGGCCTTTTTGGCCGCGGCCGGCGCCGGAGAGGTGCCCTTGCGCGACGACGCCAACGGCGCCGACAGCGGCGCGCCCTGGAACTGCGCCGTCAGCGTGGTCAGCTGCTTCTGCAGCGACGGCAGCGCATCGGCAATGGCGAGGGCTTTCCTGTGGGATTGTCAGCCGACCTTCCCCGTTCGGTTGTTTTCCTTTTTCCTCTTTTCCTTCTTTTTTTGCCCAATCGTCCACCATTCGTCTGCCTCTTTTTTCCGTTCCTCTCCCCATCGACTCCTCTCTCTTCTTCCCCCCCCCCCCCTCTCCCTCTCCATCTCATCACACGTACCCTGCCTCGCCGTTGCCCTCGAGTCGCGTCTGCTCCCGCTGCAGCGCCTCCATGCCGTCGCGGAACTGGTCCAGCGACCGCGAGATCTGGCCGTCCTGGGCATCATCTCCGTTGCTGTCTTCGCCGGCGGCGTCTGTGGTGTCCTGCAGCAGGTCGAGCGCCTTGGTGCGCTGGCGCTCCAGCAGCGACAGCTTGATGTGGTCCGCGAGCAGGAAGAGGGCGTTTGGATTGGCCATCGTGGCGTGGCGAACAAGGACGGCGTCGGAGAAAGAGACGGAGGGGCGAGGAGGGCGCCGAGAGAGCAAAAGAGAGAATAAGGAATGTGATGATGAGAAACTTTGAGGAATGGGATGGATTGGTCGGATGCTAAGCCACAGCCAATCGCCCTCTCTCCCTGACTTTCCTGCCGGAGTCCACTGCTAGGCTGATACGAAACAGGCTCATTCGATACGGTCACGTGAACCAATGCATTCCTCACGTGACGTATCATTGACGTAACTTTTTATTATTGGCATTTCCGGGAATTCACGCGCTATGACGGCGTTCTAGACGGCATGAGTCCTGGGTCGGGCAAAGCTCTCAGCCCATTCTTGATGACTCCTTACAAGACTTCTCGACCCTATGTTGTGTCTGCAGAGAGCTCTCATATCAATGGCTTGAGTTGACATGTCGCGGTGTTACCATAAGCTACACAGCTGCCAGACTGCAGACCGGATGACCATCACACAACAGCAGAAGCTTCCAAACTCGAAGTAGCTGCTGCTTGGGAAAAAGTGGCTCTTGGTGTGTGATGAGTGATGAGCAAATTCTCGAGTTGCCGTGTCGTGTTCTGCCCCTCTTCTCCCCCCCTTCCAAGAGGTTGCCGATGCCGGTGACCAACTGCCTATTTAAAGCCCCTCGCTGGCACACACTCTGCTCATTTTCCTGTTCTCCTCTCCCTTCATAGCTTCCAACTCTTCCACCGATCCACCAGAAACAAAAAATATACAATACCTGCAGTCTTCGACTTCCAGTCAAACCAGTATAGCTTGCCTCTTCCCCCGGGCCCCGGTCCAGGTTTTACTGACTTTTTCGGTGCAGTAAAACCTTCAGTAGGACACATCCTCTCTGCAAGGGCTTTTGGCTCTTCTGCCGCCCGGGGCAATCATGACTTCGTTCGCTCGATATGTATCCTAGTGTCAAGATGGCCGGTGGTCATCAGGTAACTGTATGATAAGCGTCATGCGTGAGCCGGTGCCTGCCGTCTTGCTCTTCAGGGTTGATTCTCCTCAGGGCAAGACAGTATGGCTGAGATCATACGGCTGTTAACTTGATCTGGATAATACCAGCGAAAGGATCATGCTTGCTTCCCCCTCATCCCCCTGTATCTGCCCGGTCCGTGTATCCTAACCTTTGCTGCACAGCCCGACCACCATGGCGCCTTCTGCTGTCTCTGTTGAGGAGGCCCACGCGATCCCGGCTGTCGTGGCCGTGAAGACGATTGACGGTGCTGCGGTCCCGTCGGCGGCAGCAGCCTGGATGCAGAAGCCGCTGGGCGCGGAGGTGACGGCGCTCATGGGCCGCTGGGACGACGGGTTCGGGTTCGCGCCGATCCGCGAGAGCCAGGTGTCGCGGGCGATGACGCGGCGCTACTTTGCAGACCTGGACAGCTATGCAGAGTCGGACATTGTCATCATCGGGGCGGGCTCATGCGGGCTCAGCGCGGCGTACACGCTGGCCAAGCTGCGGCCGGACCTGCGCATCGCGATCCTGGAGGCGGGCGTGGCGCCGGGCGGCGGCGCCTGGCTGGGCGGCCAGCTTTTCTCGGCCATGGTCATGCGCAAGCCGGCCGACGTGTTCCTGCGCGAGGTCGGCGTGGCCTACGAGGACGAGGGCGACTTCGTGGTGGTGCGCCACGCGGCCATCTTCACGTCCACGGTCCTGTCCAAGGTGCTGCAGTTCCCCAACGTGAAGCTGTTCAACGCGACGGCCGTGGAGGATCTGATCACACGCAAGGATGACGGCAGGGACGGAACCGGAATCCGCATCGCCGGCGTCGTCACCAACTGGACGCTCGTGTCGCTGCACCACGACGACCAGTCCTGCATGGACCCCAACACGATCAACGCGCCCGTGGTCATCTCGACGACCGGCCACGACGGCCCCATGGGCGCCTTCTCGGTCAAGCGCCTCGTTAGCATGCAGGCGCTGGCCTGCCTCGGCGGCATGCGTGGCCTCGACATGCAGACGGCCGAAGACGCCATCGTGCGCAACACGCGCGAGGTCGTTCCCGGCCTCATCGTCGGCGGTATGGAGCTGTCCGAGGTCGACGGCGCCAACCGCATGGGCCCGACCTTTGGTGCCATGGCCCTCAGCGGCGTCAAGGCTGCCGAGGAGGCCCTCAAGGTCTTTGATCTACGCAAGAAGCAGAATGCGAACTAGGTGGCGGTACGACAGACATAGCTTGCCGGTTTAGCCACAGCCTATGTGTCTTTCTACAAGCAGATGGAACCAGATGAAACCTGGTTGGAAACTATACGGAACCCAACATAACAGTCGCTCATTACACCCCGTTTCTCCAAAAATTGGCAAGAGTCGTGTATATCGTAGCAGTGCGCTGTATTCTGGGTTGTTCACGTGACAAGTACAGCTCGCAGTTGCCCGAGTCAGTCCGACTGTTTTCCGTCATCCTCCACGTCCCCCGTCCATACCTCCCGCACCGTCCGCCAGTATTGTGCCGGGTCCGTCCGCGCATGCGTCACATGTCCGCTGTCCGGGAACTGCAGCATGCGTGCCACCGTGAAGCCATGCGCCCGAGCCTCGACCGCATGCTTCTCCACGTCATCGGCCGCCACGAGCAGGTCGTCGCGTGAGTACAGATACGCACGGCGCAGCTCGTTGCGGTTGGACCCGCCCGTCTCGTTGTGCGGCTCCCATGCGTCGTCCAGCACGTTCCCAGGGTCTCTGTGAGGCTTGGCACCGCTGCTGCTATCGCCCTTCAGCCAACCGGTCAGACGGCCGGCCAGCCGCCGCCATCGCGTACGCAGCCAGAAGCTGGCCACGAGAACATGCACCACAGACAACGTGGCGATCCGCACGAGCAGCGGACGGCGTGACAGGCCGACGGTCATAGTGGCCACGGCACCGGCATATCGGAAGCGGCCGGGACAAGAGTCGAAGACGGTGACGTGGCGGGGAAGGCAGACATCGCCGCTTGCACCCAGCGCATCGTAGAGGTGGCTGAGCATGATGCCGCCGCCGTTGGAAAAGACGTGCACGAGCAAGTGAGGGGGCTCGTTCTCCTTCTGCTTCTGCTGCAGCTCCGACAGAAAGGCCTGCACCACTGGAACCGCTGGTTTTACAGCAGCTGCGCCCCGGGTTCGCGCGAATACCTCGGCCTTGTTGCTGCGGATAAGCAAGAGTGCCGGCGGCTGGGCGGCGCCGGAAAAGACGAGGCTGTCGCGGTATGCGGCCAGGTACTTGGCAATGTGGATCGGCTGGGCGTCCATCCAGGAGCAGACGATGACGAGCGCCGGGGCGGCAGAGGATGCGGCAGGCGCAACAGCCGTTGCAGGCGGGCGATAGAGATACACAATGTCCGACAGCTGCTCCATAAAACCAAGAGGGGTGGACACAGCAGCCGTCGTTGTAGCCGAGGCCGATGAGGCCGACGAGGCCGGAGAAGCTGTTTCAGAGGCCATTTCTGCGAAAGAAATGCAAGCGTGTTTACAGCGAGTTGTCGAAATTCCACAGTGTCTGCGTCGATGCCGATGAGCAGCTGCAACAGAAAACGGGTTTGTTGGGCCTGTCGCCGAGATACGAAGCCGTTGTTAGGCATCCGCCCAGCCTTACGCAAAAGAGCGGCTAGCTTCAGGGCTCATTTCTCGCCAACAACAATCACATGCCGCCGAGCCGAAAGCGTTGGGACAGGCTTGTGATGATGTAAGATGCGAGAATTGCATCTCGTCGGAGCCACGGCGCCATCGAAGTGTCCGGCTCCGGCTGTCCTATTGCTGTCAGTACAGATGCAGACGATGAAGTCAGGAGAAGCCGAGACGCGTAATTTCGGCATATGAGCTCCGCTGCCTTTGATGATAGGGACGGACCCTAGCCATTGTAGTGCAATTGGCTTCTGTCTTCAACAGCGTACTTTTTGTCTGCAAGGCTCGTCACGTTCCGTAGATTGCAAGATACGAGCATTTTTTGCAGGCAAGAGAGAAACAACAGAGGAGTTCGCAATAAGAGAAAGACGAGCAAAGCCAAGATCCACACTTCATTCTCGTGACAACGCGCTACATAGTACTCGTACATATCACTGCACAGTACGAGTGCTCGTTGTCGGCTGTGGTGGGGTCCAGCACCCCGCATGGAGCAATTGACTTATCTCTAACCCGATAAGGCCGCCACGTCTCGAACGCTCCATTGCAAATCCGTCGTCACTTCCCTCGCCGCGCATCACTCGATTCCACCTTCCCTGCTCACAGCTGCACACCGTCTCGGACGCTGACATACGAGTGGCTGCCTGTTCTGCTACCGACTCGTACGCAACCCACTCACGACACCTACAAGGCCGCTGGCCCCTGATCGACAGTCGGCAGGATGAGAGGCGTCGCTGCCGGCCCGCCCACGCCTACGGCCGCCATGCGTGCGCGTGCCAACACCTGGAGCATTAGCAAGGTCAGTCTCGTCCGGTTCGGCCACGGCACTCGTAAGATCCGAGTGGATAGCATCGTTTCTTTGCATTGCACATCACGTGTTGTCCAGTGGACATTGGGTGGGGGCAGATCCAACTTCCGGCTGGTGTTACCGGCGCCGTGGGAAGGCACGATGAAGATCGAACCTGTGACAAGTTCCTGTGACAGGATTAAATCCCGAGACTGCGGCAAAGCTGCTTCCGCCTTCTTCCTCTTCCTCTTTCTTCCCGCCTTTTCACGTCACCTGGGCCGCACTTGCATGACAGGGAAGCCCGACGTGGAAAGAGCAAGGCACCGAATAGGGGACCACGGGGAGGGCAGTCACGAGGGAGCCGTGAGGCAGTGCAATTGAAGATGAAGATGGCGTGAAGGAAGAAGAGAAGGAAAGACAAGTCGAGCGTGGGAGAGACAATTGGAGGAAGAATAAAAGTACGGAGTAAAAACACGGGATCAGCAGATCCTCAGGGATCCTAGGACGGCGTCTTCGGTTGCGGGGTGCAATTCTGTCTGGGGGGGGCCGTTCCACAGCGCTTCGACATGCCATTTCGGAACTCCCGTTGCCCGTGCCTTTTCCTCATTCGTTGCTCTCCTTGTCACTCCCTTTGTTCTTACGTTTTCCGCCTCTGTTCCCCGTCAACTGCCGCTAGCCCGGGCGGCCAGTCTTCGGCTGCAACGCCTGTCCTGGGGTTGTCGCGTGCCCGCCCCTGCTGTAAAGCCGGCAGCGTCCAGTGAGCTCGGCCCAGTGAGTAAGGAGTAGCTGGCCTGCTGCTGCGGCGGTTCACCGCCTGCGAAACCGATCACACGTTCACTCGTCCAAATGACACGCGCCGCCGCCCATCTTCGTCCTCGGCCACCCCTTCCTTTTTCCTCCTTCTTCTTCTTATTCTCTCTGCTCTGTCTCGTCGCCGTTCTCCATCTGGCATCTCTTCCCCAGCCATACCCCAAATTCGCCCTTTTCAGACCTGAAGCTTCCCCACCCCGACGTCATTATCGCCCGTTCCAGAGCCCGTCCAACCGGGAAACAAGACCTGGATCCGTCTCCTGTTTCGGCACCCTCACTCGCTCGTCCAGCCATTCCAATCCTCCCATTCTCCCATTCTCCCATTCTCCGTCCTCCCTTTCCAATTCTGGAAATTCTGCTATTTGGCCCTTTTTTCTGCCTCCCAAGTCGTCGTCCCAACTCGCATCCCTGCCATCGCCACTTTTAAAAAGAGCTCCTTTGGCTTCCCGCTAGCTGCCCGGCACTTGTTTTTCTTCTCACCCGGCATCACCCGCAAGCCGTCGGATCAAAAAGAACCGACGGCACTTTGCTGCAGCACACCGCCCCCCCGCCCTCCCTTTCCCCCGGCTCCCCCATCGCCGGATGGGATTGCTAGTGCCGCCCCGAGCCTCTACTGTCTTCCGGTTTCACTACCGTGCCCGTTCTCGTCGTTAAAGCTGTCGCTTGAACCGCTCCGCTGCCATGGCACGTGGCACTAACGGTCTGGGCGTTCAGGTCGAGGACGTCAAGGTATGCGTCGTGATGGTGGGGCTGCCCGCGCGCGGGAAGAGCTTCATTGCCCAGAAAGGTACGTCCTCCTGCCACAAGCATGGCGACAGACCGGAACTCAAGCTCACATGCCTGCAGCGCAACGCTATCTGCAATGGCTCTCCATCCCGGCCCAGACCTTCAACGTCGGCGGATACCGCCGCAAGGATGCGGCACAGCCGTCGGCCGACTTCTTTGATATCAACAATCCCGAGGGCGAGCGCAAGCGTCGGGCTGCAGCGGAGGCTGCCGTGGCCGACATGCTCAAGTGGTTCCGTGCCGGCGGCGTCGTCGGCATCTTGGACGCGACCAACTCCACCAAAGAGCGCCGCAAGTGGGTCACTGACACCTGCACGGCTGCTGGCGTTGAGGTGCTCTTTGTTGAGAGTAAGTGTGACAACGAGGACCTCATCATGGCCAACATCCGCGACGTCAAGACGACCAGTCCCGACTACCAGGGCCAGGACCCGGAGCGCGCTGCTCTCGACTTCCGCAACCGCATCCGCAACTACGAAAAGGTCTACAAGACCATCAACGCGGACGGCGACGAGGACGACCTGACCTACCTCAAAATCATGGACGTCGGCAGCCGCGTCATCATCAGCCGCATCAAGGACTACCTGCAGAGCCGCATTGTCTACTACTTGATGAATCTGCACATCCGCCCACGATCCGTCTGGATATCTAGAGTGTGTTCTTTCCCTGTCTTATCTCTCTACGTCCTCCTGCACGCTTCCTTCTTCTAACACTTCCAGCATGGCGAGTCTATGTATAATCTCGATGGCCGAATCGGCGGTGATGCCCTATTGTCGCCCCGGGGCGAGAAGTATGCCCTCAAACTGCCGGAGCTTGTGCGACAGTCAGTTGGTGTAAGCACCCCTCTCCTGCTTGCGTGTATCTCTTCTCCCGCTCACGCCTTTCCAGGATGACCGCCCGCTCACGGTGTGGACCTCCACACTCAAGCGCACCATTGCCACCGCCCGCCATCTGCCCAAGGACTACAACCAGATGCAGTGGAAGGCTCTTGACGAGCTAGATTCGGGTGTCTGTGACGGCTACACCTACCAGCAGGTCAAGGACGAGTTTCCCGAAGATTTCCGCGCGCGCGACGAGGACAAGTACAACTACCGGTACCGTGGCGGCGAGTCATACCGCGACGTTGTCATCCGGCTGGAGCCCATCATCATGGAGCTGGAGCGGTCCGAGGACATTCTGATCGTCACGCACCAGGCTGTGCTGCGATGCATCTATGCGTACTTTATGAAGAAGGATCAGAAGGAGAGCCCGTGGATGAACGTGCCGCTGCACACACTGATCAAGCTGACCCCGCGGGCCTATGGGACCGAGGAGGTGCGGTATGCTGCAGGCATTGAAGCCGTGAGCACGTGGCGAGGCAAG
The DNA here is from genome assembly GCA_029299595.1 of Grosmannia serpens. Taxonomy (NCBI): domain Eukaryota; kingdom Fungi; phylum Ascomycota; class Sordariomycetes; order Ophiostomatales; family Ophiostomataceae; genus Grosmannia; species Grosmannia serpens. The sequence goes on from JANSMH010000025.1 coordinate 55,053, forward strand.
GGCTCGACAGCAAAGCACGAGCAGCCGACGCCGGAGGCCCTGCACTGAGTGGGGATGTATGAATACGATTTTTCGGCTTCTTCGACTTTTTCGACTTGTCTTTTTTTCTGGGTAGTATTGGGTTTGGACTGGGACTGCATATCTTGATGTCTACTAGGACAGTCATTATCTGGCGACATGGAAGAGCTAGACATGGAGCACAAAGAGGAACTACAGGGTTCAGTTGAAGAGCGAGGCAAGGAAACGATTCAAGCAAATCGCAAAGATTTAAAATCACGAAATTACACGAAGACGGGAAAGGGGAGCCGGGACAACACAGCGCGACAAAACAAAATGGGAAATCAGCACAAGATAGGAAGAAAGCGGATAATAGCAAGAAACAAATACGAAAAGGATTGAAAACAGACAGAAGGAAGAACATCGCGATGTTGGTTGTTGGCTGCTGCGGTCGTAGGGATCGGGAAAACATATATCCGTTATCGCTGATAATGCGGCACGACAGCCCCACTACGTTTTTTTTTCTGCCGTTTTTTCCAACTCATTTTTTGTCGGTGAAAATTCCTAGCATTTTTTTTCCTATCGTAGAGTTATCCCATTCAAGCAACAGCAGGACCTACCATCCATTTCATTCCGCGCGAGAACAGATACATATACACAATGGACGAAAAGCTCAGTAAGAAGCGGAAGCTCAAGGAGACCAAGGCCGACAAGCACGCGGTCGACGAGCATGCCGAACGCAAGGCGCTGAAGAAGGCCAAGCTGGCAGCCGCAGCAGCTGCCGAAGAAGCAGCAGACGACGCCGACACAGCCAAGGAGGCAAAGAAGGCAAAGAAAAGCAGGCGGAAAGCAGACAAGGAGTCCGAGGAGGTGGCGGAGGTGGATGAGGCTGTTGTCGCAGAGGAGATCGAGGAGGCTGACAAGGCCGACGACGTTGCTGACGAGGACGACGAAGACGATGACGGCGGCTCTCCACCGCCACTTCCGGCTGTCAGCGAAGACGCCGACACGGATAATCTGACGCTGCCGCCGGTGGGCGACAACGACGCAGAGAGCGGCCCGGGACGATTCGCAGACCTAGCGCTGTCGGACCGGACAAAGCAGGGACTAGCGGACATGGGGTTCGAGACGATGACGGCGATCCAGAAGCGGGCGCTGCCACCGCTGCTGGCGGGCAAGGACGTGCTGGGGGCAGCAAAGACGGGGTCGGGCAAGACGCTGGCGTTCCTGGTGCCGGCGATTGAGATGCTGTTTGCGCTCAAGTTCAAGCCGCGCAACGGATTGGGCGTGGTGGTGGTGACGCCGACACGGGAGCTGGCGCTGCAGATCTGGGGTGTGGCGCAGGAGCTGATGGCGCACCACACGCAGACAACAGGGATCGTGATGGGGGGCGCAAACCGGCGGGCGGAGGCGGAGAAGCTTGGCCGGGGCGTGAACCTGCTGGTGGCGACGCCGGGACGGCTGCTGGACCACCTGCAGAACACGCCCAACTTCCTGTACAAGCACCTGCGGTCGCTGATCATCGACGAGGCGGACCGGATCCTGGAGGTGGGATTCGAGGACGAGCTGCGGCAGATCATCAAGATCCTGCCCAAGCAGCGGCAGACGATGCTGTTCTCGGCGACACAGACGCAAAAGATTGACGACCTGGCCAAGGTGTCGCTGCGGCCGAACCCGCTGTACCTCAACGTGGACGAGGCGCAGCAGTTCAGCACGGTGGACGGGCTGGAGCAGGGGTACGTGGTGTGCGGGTCGCAGGACCGGTTCCTGCTGCTGTGGTCGTTCCTGAAGCGGATGGCGGGCAAGAAGAAGGTGATTGTGTTCTTCAGCTCGTGCAACTCGGTCAAGTACCACGCGGACCTGCTGCGCTACATCGACCTGGGCGGCGTGCTGGACCTGCACGGCAAGCAGAAGCAGGCGAAGCGGACGAGCACGTTTTTCGAGTTCTGCAACGCGGAGCAGGGCATCCTGCTGTGCACCGACGTGGCGGCGCGCGGGCTGGACATCCCGGCGGTCGACTGGATCGTGCAGTTCGACCCGCCCGACGACGGGCGGGCGTACGTGCACCGGGTGGGCCGGACAGCGCGCGGCACGCAGGGCCGGGGCAAGTCGCTGCTGTTCCTGCTGCCGAGCGAGGTGGGCTTCCTGGCGTACCTGCGCGAGGCGCGGGTGCCGGTGGTCGAGTACGAGTTCCCGGCCAGCAAGGTGCGCAACGTGCAGGCGCAGCTGGAGAAGCTGCTGGCGCAGAACTACTATCTGCACCAGAGTGCCAAGGACGGCTTCCGGGCGTACCTGCACGCCTATGCCAGCCACAGCCTGCGGTCCGTGTTTGACGTGCACAAGCTGGACCTCACGGCGGTGGCCAAGAGCTTTGGCTTTTCCAAGCCGCCGCGCGTCGACCTGACGCTGGCGGCCAGCATGGCCAAGAACAAGGCGGCCGGCGGCAGCGGTGGACGTCGGGCGTACGGCAGCCAGCCGCGGCAGCACAACGGCACGGGCAAGTTCCAGCGGAGGGGTTAGAGCGCAAGGGGGGGGGGCCGCCTGTGTGTGTGGATCAGGTTAGGTGTACGGAATCAAAAAGTCAGAACGACAGACGGCCATTGTGGACAGTCCGCTTTTATTTACTTTCAAACTAGCATAATCCAGGGCGTTGGCTGATTACATAATAAACGTCCCATCCGTGCTCGAGTGCGGCCATAGCGGCAGGGTGCCGTTGCACTTGCCGGGCACGTGGCTGGCGCCCAGGCCGACGAGGTCGTCGAGGTAGGCCAGCAGGGTGTCGAGCGGGCGCATGTCGAGGTCGGCGAGGCCGGGGTGAGAGGAGCGCAGGACGCGGCCGCCAAAGAGGACGCGGACGTAGTAGCTGGCAGGCGTGTCGGGCGTGCCAGCAGATGAGTCAGCAGATGAGTCAGCATTTACATCAGCACTAGGGTCGGTCTTCTCCCAGAGCTCGACGACGACCTCGCTGCCCATGCCGGGCCACACCATGTCGTCGGCCTGCAGGATGGACAGCAGACGGCTGAGGCTGCCGTCGTGGGCGACGTTGTGGCGGTATCGGGGGCCAGCGCCTCGGGCGGCGGCGCGCAGGTGGGCGGCGAGCTGGGCGACCCAGACGCCCCAGAGGGCCGCGCTGGCGCCGAGCGAGCGGACGTCGTCGCGGTACATGCGGCTGTACTCCCACTGGCCGAGGCGGAAGACGGTGTCGGCGAGGTCGCGGGGGACGCCGACGACGTCGGGCAGGTCGTGGCAGCGGCGGGCCGAGAGGTTGTCGTAGTAGTGATCGAAGCTGACGTGAAAGGCGCGGTCGGCGGGATCGACGCCGGAGGCGGCGTCGAGCTGGCGAAAGACGTCGGCGGCGGCGGCGAGGTGGGCGTCCCACTCGCGCGAGCGGCGGACGCCGCTGGCGCCGTAGAGGTAGTCGGGGCTGTTGCCGTCGACGTCGGTGGACGTGATGACAGCAAAGGCGTCGGCGCCGGCGGGACAGGCGTACTGCGGCTCAAGGCCGTCGAGGCCGAGGGGCTCGACCGAGAAGGGGAGGGACCAGCCGGGCGAGGCAAAGGCCTTGTGGCGAGGCTGGTGGTGTGCTTGGTCCTGTTCTTGTTGTGCCTCCTCTGCTTCTTCTCCCTCCTGTCCCGCGGCAGCCGCCAGCATGCCTCCCCAGACCATGGCGGCGGTCTCGCTGGTGATCTGGTTGTTGGTGACGCGGAAGGCGGTGTGGGCGGCCCAGGCGGCCTGGGTGTCGGCGGTGGTGGCGGCGGCGAGGTCGGGCAAAAAGTGCAGCAGGTCGTGGTAGACGCGGTAGAGGTCGGCGCCGTGCTGCCAGGCGTCGACGAGGCCGCCGCGGGCGAGCTGGGGGAAGCGGCAGGAGCCGTGGAGGCCGGGGGCGGCGGCGACAAAGGGGTTGCCGTCGGCGGCGGCGTCGGGGCGCAGGTAGGCGTCGCCGGGGAGGGTGTGGGGGTCGGTGTCGGTGTCGGTGTCGGTGTCGGCGTCGTCGCGGCCGGGGCGGCCGTAGAGATGCAGGCGGGCGTCGGCGCAGTCCCAGCGGTAGGGCTCGGCGGGAAAGGCGTTGGCGGCGTAGGGCGTGCGCTTGTGGTGGCGGTGGACGAGCTCGACGTAGCGCAGGGCAAAGGCCGGCGGCGGCACGACGTAGATGTCGCGGCGGACGTGCGGCATGTTGCACCAGTTGTAGACGCCGTAGTCGGCGGCGGGCACGTGCGAGCCGTCGAAGCGGAAGCCGTACACGCCCGACGGCGTCTGCAGCGCCGCCGTCAGGTTGTTGACCAGGCCGGCCCGCGGCGGGTACCACGGCGGCTGCGGGCCCGGGGCCGTCGGCAGGCTCGCGCTGTCGTGGTGGGCGGCATAGTACTGCGCATAGCCGCCGTCGAGGATGGACAGTGGCCACGGGCGCTGCTTGGAGGGCGCCACTGACATGCACCACAGCATCTGGGCGGTGAGCAGCAGCGCAAAGGCGCCGACCAGCCGGACGGCCCAGCGGTTTCCGGGGAAGGAGAACATGGGGGGGGGGGGGGGTCGAGAGGAGGGAGAATGGAGAGGAAGGGACGAGGAGGGATGAGGGGGTTTGAACAGCAGGGATGGAGAGGAGGGAGGAAATGAGGAAACGAGAGGAGAGAAAAGGAGATGAAGAGAAACGACCTACTCCATGCGAGTGGTGACGGTGGAGTGAGGCGTGTGCCTGGATGTTGTCATGCCTGTGTTTGTCGAAATGGCTTTGGGACGTTGGCTCCACAAATCAGCGAACCGTGAGTGGAAACGTGCCGGTGTAGCAAGACAGAATCCTTTTATTGGTTCTACCATTCGTGTCACGTGATCCAGCCTTGCATCCTCGAGCGTCCACCTCTACGGCCACACCCACGGCTCGACGCCGCAGCGCTCGAGCAGCCCCGTGTCGACCTTGCGGTAGCGCGCCTCCCACTGCAGCCAGTGCTCGATGCCGGGCACGTGGACGCCGAGGGTGGGCAGGGCGACGAGATGCAGCTGCCGGTCGCCCTGGCGCTGCTGGCGCTCCCACGCGACACGCCGCTGCTGCAGGACGGCCGGGTGGGCGCCGTCGTCGGACGCTGGCTCGTCGCCGTCGGCCGGCCAGTATTCGCGGCCGTCCAGCGCCCAGGAGACGTCGCCGACGGCGTACAGCGCCGGCAGGGTGTAGCGGGCCTTGCCGGGGGCGTGCGTCTTGAGGGCAGCCTGCAGGGCGGCAGCAGCGGCCGAGGAGCCGAGGCGGTCGCGCAGCGGCTTGGCGTGCTGGGCCGAAAACGGGCGCAGCTCGACGAAGACGGGCAGACGGCTGCGCACGCGGATCCAGAAGCGGCCGTCGTAGAGGTGCCAGCGGCTCCAGTCCGGCCACTGCCAGTTGGCCGCGACGGAGACGTCCCAGCGGCGGGCGAGCGGCAGGGCCGGAAACGAGGCGGCCGGCTTGGCGCTGGGGGCAGCCGGGTAGGGGGCGCGGGCGAGCAGCCAGGGGGGGGGTGTGGACGGCCGGCCGGATGGTGAGGGCGACGAGACGGCCGGGATGAAGTGCACGCCGCAGATGGTAAAGGGCTTTGGCTGGGGCGGCTCGACGGGTTCGCGCTGGTTCGGCGGGGGATCCGACAGCGTGGGGAAGAGGGTGTCGACCACGGTCTGCAGCTGGGAGACGGGCGAGGGGTTTGGTTCGGGCGAGACGAGGGCCAGGAGGCGCTGGACGACGAGGGCGGCGATGGTGCGCAGATGGGCGCGGCGACGGGCGCGGGAGGCAGCAGCGTAGGCAGGCGAGGCGACCGGGCCGACGACGGGGCGACGACGGGGACGGGCGACGAGGCGCGGCAGGCGGACGAGGGCGGTGCCGGCATTGGTGGAGAAGCGGACGACAACACGGGCGCGGACGGCCAGACGAGCAGCCTCGGCCTCGTGGGCAGCAGCGGCGGCGTGGCAGCGGGCGGCCAGACGCAGGACGGCGGGCGGCTGGAGGGCGACGGGGAGGCGGTGGTGGCGGGCGAGGTGGCGGACGGCGTTGCGGAGAGTGAGGCCGGGATCGGCATTGGTCGGGTCCTCGAACCAGGGGACGTTGTTGGCCTCGCAGGTGGCGATGAGGCGGGCCTTGGGAAAGGGGAGGAGAGGACGGTAGGCGACGATGCCGAGGTCCTCGGTGTCGAGGGGGAGGATGTGGGCGGGCGAGGAGTGGCCGTAGTGGAGATGGTCAAAGTCGCGATGGTCGAGGTGGTCGAGGTGGTCGAGGTGGTCGAGGTGGTCGAGATGGTCGTAGTCGAGATGTTCGTCCAGGTCCACGTGCCAGTCCTCGAGGCCGAGGCCGCCACGGCCGCTCTCGCCCGTCATGTCTGCACGCATGTCCGACTTGATGCGACGGCGCTCGCGGCGCGACGGCGCATGCCACAGGTAGGGCTGGGGGTGGTGCTGGTCGTCGCCGAGGCCGCTCTGGTGGGCACCGTAGAGGCCGCGGCACTCGGGCAGGTCGACGGCCGGGCGCATGCCGCGCAGGCCGCGGATGCCGCCGTGCAGGCCGTAGCCGGTCAGCAGGCGCAGCAGCACGGTCTCGTACTGGTCGTCGGCGTGGTGGGCCAGCAGAAGCGAGACCACGCGGCTCTGGGCCAGACGGGTGCCGAGACAGCGGTAGCGGAGGCGACGGGCGGTGGTCTCGATCGAGGACTCGCTGCCCTCGTCAAAGACGCGCGGCAGCGACCAGACCTGTGCGCGGTGACCGAGCTGGCGCACGGCCTCGGCCACGGCCTGGGCCTCGGCGGAACTGCCGTCGCGCAGGCGGTGGTCGACGACGAGGGCGGTGAAGCCGTCGACGGGGGCATCAGCGATGCGGAAGCAGGGATCGACGCGGCGGAGCTGGGCACAGAGGAAGGCGAGGGCCATGGAGTCGACGCCGCCGCTGATGGCGAGGCCTGGAGGGGGTGAGTGAAAGAACGACGAGCCACGACGGGCGAACGACGAGCGAAGCGAGAAGTGAGTGAGGGGGGGTGAGGAGTGAGGAGTGAGGAGGAGGAGGAGGAGGAGGAGGAGGAGGAGGAGGAGGAAGAGGAGGAGGAACAGGAGGAGGAAGAGGAGTAGGAGGAAGAGAGGATAGAGAGGAGGGAGGAACAGGATAAGTAGGAACAATGGGAGAGAAAGACAGGATCGAGAGAGTAAGTAGGAAGAATGGGAGAGAAGGACAGACGAGGAGTGAAAACCAAAAACAGACAAAACTCACCAACTCGCCGCTGCCCTAAACATCGCGCATGCGGAAACCGCGGCGGTGCAGCCGCCCGCAGAGCATCGAGAAACTCGGACACGGCAATCGGCTGGGCGCTGCGGTGCAGGACGGGGCGCATGGAGACGGGTGGGCGAGAGTGGTATGCGTGAGGCTGCAGTTGTCACGTCTGTTAGCTGTGAGCTTTTTCTCAGAGGCCCACCGGAGGCCCACTTTAATTGAAGCTGCCGACCAACGGAGCCCGAGCCTGGCAACATCGGCAGGCAAACAGCAGGCGACAGAGAGCAGGCGGCAGACGACGGAGAGCAGACGGCAGACCACAGAACGCAGACGGCAGACGAAAACAGAGAACAGCGGCAGACCATGGACTACTCGACCGCGCTGCTGGCGGGCGGCATCGCCGGCACGGCCGTCGACCTCAGCCTCTTCCCGCTGGACACGCTCAAGACCCGGCTGCAGGCGGGCCCGGGCCAGTTCTGGGCCAGCGGCGGCTTCTCGGGCATCTACCGCGGCGTGGGCAGCGCCGTGGTCGGCTCGGCGCCGGGGGCCGCGCTCTTCTTCGTGACGTACGAGGGCGTCAAGGGCCACCTGGGCGCGGCAGGCACCGGCGCCACGTCGGCGTCCGTCCACATGCTGTCGGCGTCGCTGGGCGAGATTGCCGCCTGCGCCGTGCGCGTGCCGACCGAGGTGGTCAAGCAGCGGGCCCAGGCCGGCCAGCACGCGTCGTCGGCCGCCGCCCTGGCGGCCATTGTGCGCAGCAGCCGCGGCAGCCTGCCGGCCCTCGTCCGCGCCCTCTACCGCGGCGGCGCCGCCACCGTCCTGCGCGAGGTGCCCTTTACCGTCGTGCAGTTCCCGCTGTGGGAGGCGCTGCGCCGTCGCTGGAGCCGTGCCGACGGCGCCACCGCCGAGACGCCGCCCTCGGCCCTCGCCAGCGCCGCCTTTGGCAGCCTCTCCGGCGCCGTCGCCGCCGCCGTCACCACCCCGCTCGACGTCCTCAAGACCCGCATCATGCTCAGCCCCGACGGCCGCCTCGCCCTGCCCGCCATGGTCCGCGACATTGCCGCCCGCCACGGCTACCGCGCCTTTTTCGCCGGCATCGGGCCCCGCGTCACCTGGATCAGCATCGGCGGCGCCATCTTCCTCGGCACCTACCAGCTCGTCGCCAATGCCGTCACGTCCGCGCGCGCCGAACGCCCGTCCTGATAGGGTGGTGGTGGTGGTGATAACGATGGGGACCGGGATGCCCAGAATGCGTGGAAAATGTACATTAGCTGCTGTATGTATATACAGGAATAGACGTAATAGCCTTGCTCTGTTTGGCCCCGTCGCTCCTTCTTTTGAGAGCCACTTTCTTTCTGCTGCTCCTTCTCTTTCGAGCCACCTTCTTTCCTATCCTGCTCCTTCCTTTCTTCCCATCTCTTCTTCTCTCCTCCCGCATTATCTCTCGCCCTTCTCTTATCATCATCTGCTCTCATCTCCTCTCATCTGCTTTCATCTGCTCTCGTATCTCATCTTCTCTATCTCCTTCGTCCCCCCCCCCCCCCCCCCCCCTACACAGCCACGTCCCTTGCCGCCCGAATCTCCTTCCGCCCGTTGGCTCGGTAGTACAACAGAATGTCGCTGCTGTTCTTCCAGATGTGCGCCCGCACTGTCGCCAGGCTCATCGAATCCGGCAGACGCTGTTTGCCACTGTCAGCTTCACCTTCACTTTTCGGCCCAACACCCACACAACTCTCTCACTTACCTGCTCGTTGCAGTACAGCTCCAGGTACTCCTCCGGCCGCAGCACCGGTCCGGCAGTCTCTGCCGCTGCACTGCCCGTCGCCTCCACGGCAGGAGCTCTCTTCTCGACCATCTCTGCAGTCTCGGCATTCTTTATCGTCTCCACCGTCTCTTCCTTCTCCTCCATCTCTCCCCTCTCCTCGCCCACCTCGCCCTCCCCCGTCTTCTCCGCCCCCTCCGTCAGCCCTTCAATCTTCTCCGCCACATATGCCAGGATCTTCTTCACCCGCAGCATCCGGTTCGCATTCAGCCGGCTGCTGCCGTCCAGCGTCGCCACGTCTGGCAGCATCGCCTCAGCCGCTCCCTCTTCCCGATACGGCAGCAGGATGAACGACACCTTGTACGACTCCTTGCCCGCCGCGCTGTTCATCAGCAACGCCTCGGCCAGCCATCGCGGCGCGCACCGCTCGATCTTGTCCACGTCGCGCGCCCGTCCCGCCGTCGCAATCGTCCCCCGATACACCTCCATGCTGCCACCCTGAAGCTCCTCCTGGATGATCACCGTCGTGTTGGCCGGCAGTCGCAGCGGCGGCGCCTCGTCTTCCGGACACGGCGTGATCCGCGACTCCACCCGCACCAACGCCTGCTGGTCCGCCGTCGGCGATGCTGTTGCCGCTAGCTGCCGCTCATATTCAGACCGCATCCTCTGCACAACCCCTGAAAACGACGTGTCCGCCTCGGCGGCCGCGCCCGACCCTGCCTCCGATCCCTCCTCTGCCGTCCCGTCAGCCGCTGCTGCTGTCGCTCCTCCCGCGGCCGCTCCGGCTGCCTTTTCCGGCACGCTCGTCGATGCCGACCGCCCCAGCTTCTTGGTGCCAAACGACATGCCCATCCGGAACTTTTTTCCAAACGGCGTGCCCGGCGACTTGGCCGTCTCCTTTGAGTCCTTGGTCCCATCCGCTGCCTCTGCTCCTGCTGCGCCGGTCATCGTCTTGGTCAGCACCAGCCCAGGGCCGTTACTGCTGTCCCCGTTCAGTCCGCCCTCTTCCCGCTCGCCTGACGACCTGCTGGCCTGTGAGCCGCGCTTGTCGCCCGTCCCGTTCGTCTGCGTCCCGTCGCCGCTGCTGCTTCCCACGTCCAGCATGCTCGTCGCCGCTGCTGCCGCCGCTGTCGCTGCCGCCTCTGCTGCTGCCTCAATACGCCTGTCGATGACCCCGTTGATCTTGGCAAGATACGCATCGTCGCGCCGGATCTCCTCGTCGATCAGGTTGCCAAACAGGTACCGCAAAATCCACTTGCCAAGGTTGATGCGTTGGTCCTCGCGGAAATCAAACGGCTCATCCAGCACCAGCTCATCCGCATACATCTCCGCGTCAAAGCAGCTGTATGGATCCAGCACCACCATCAGGTTCCCCGAGCTGACGTCGATCGAGCACCACGGCGCCACCGCCTCCGTCGTGTTGACCTCTGGCTCGACATCCTCGAGATGCCGCTTGCCAAACCGTCGCAGCTGCTTGCAGTGGATCAGGTCCCACAGCAGCACCTCGCCTGCCGTGTCCAGAGTCAGCGCTCGTCGCCTGTCGTTGAGCAGCCGGTGCTTGACCAGTCCAAAGTTGCCCTCGATCGTCTCCACCGGCAGCCGCTGGATCGGTTCCACTCCAGCCTCGTCCGCCGCCGCAGCCGCCTCGTCGTCTGCCATCGCCGCCACCTCGGAGCCCTTGCGGCCGTGCAAGCTGCTGCCTGACAGCGTGACCGCATCGGTGGAGACCAGCCGCGGAAACGTCGCTGTGTTGGAGATGCGCAGGATCGAGCGCGGAGGAAGCTCCAGGCCGGCCGTCACTGCAGCCGTTGTTGCCGCGCCACCGCCGCCGCCGCCGCCGCCACCCGACTTCACCGTCGACACCGAAGAGCTGTGTGGGCGTACCGTGTCCGACGGAGAGAATGGACGCGGTGACTGCTGCTGCTGCTGCTGCTGCTGCTGCTGCTGCTGCTGCTGCAACCGCTGCAACGCCGCGCCCGTGTCGACGTCCTTCCAGCGGTTGATCGACGAGCTCGACGTCGACGTCCAGATGAAGCCATCGCTGGCCACCACCTTGTTGACTCCGCCGTGCTCCTGCGCCACGGCCACGGAGAGGCCGGCATCCATGTCGTCGAGGCTGCCACGCACGTCCGTCTTGACAACGAGCCCGGACCGGTCGCCGCTGTAAAAGATGCCCAGGTCGGCTCGCTCGGCATACAGCGACCAGACGCTGTCGTTGTGCATCGTCAGCGTGTGCATGCAGCGGCCGGCCGTCACGCTCCAGACCTTGACCGTCTGGTCGGCACTGGCCGTCAGCACCGTGTCTCCCGCCGCGTTGATCAGAATCGCCCGCACGTTGTCCGTGTGTCCGACAAACTTGGTAATGTTCTTGCCCGTCCGCGGGTCCCAGAGCCGCACCGTCGACTCGGGCCCGCCGCTGGCCAGCAGGCTGTGCGTCGCCCGCAACGCATACACGGACCCCTTTTCGGCCCGCTCCTCGCCGCTGACATCAATCTCCAAGATCTGGTTTGTGCTGCCGCCGCCCTGCAGGTCCCACAGCCGGATGCGTCGGTCCAGCCCGCCCGACGCCACCCACGTCGCCTGCTGCCCCGGCGAGGCCACACACTTGGCGTAGTCCTCATGCCGACCCAGGATCGCCGGCTCGTCGTTGTTATCGCCGGCTCGCGGTCGCCATGCCTTGACCAACAGGTCCGACGACGCCGTCACCAGCACCGCGTTGTTCTGCGCCAGTGCAATGTCATTGATCCAGTGCATGTGCGCCTGCGTCTGCGCCCGGGACGTTGCTGTCTGTCGAGCGGGAGAGACTGCCGGCTTCGAGGACGATCCGTTGGCGGTCGCATCTGCGGACGGGGCCGGTTTCTGTGCGGAGGCATCGTTATCGTTGGCTGTGTCGTCGTCGCTCGGTCTGCTCGGCTGGTCGAGATGCACATCCCAGGCACACACTACGCCATCGCGGCCACCAGAGTATCTGAACACGCAATGTCAGTCACAGCGCCAGAGGTGGAGAGTATGCGGTGGCGTCGAGAGGGGACATCCGGGTGGTCGGCCTCACAGGATAGAGTTGTCGCTGTCGTAAGCAAGGCCGTTGACACCCAGTCGGTGGCCGACCGACAGAGGGTCGATTTCGAGAACTACATGGTCAGCAAGCGTGCCCAGACGAACACGACACGGACAAGCGGGAATCCACGGGCCCGCACCATAGCTGATCTTCTGTCGCACTTTCTTGCTCGCCATCGTTGTCGGCTTATCGGAGAGGAGTAGGGATCGGGAGAACGAGCGGCCAATCGGCCCAGATGTTGGAGAGCCCAGGCCAGTGACCAACGGCAGTGCGTTCGAGGGCGGACGATTGATTCTGCTGCTGAGATATTGGCGCAATCCAGGGTCAAGAAAGTCGCTCACAAGGTGAGAAAGTTGGCTGATGTGACGCGGAGAAGTCAAGCGGGAACAAGAGACGAGGCTCACCCACTGAGCCACTCAGCCAGAGCTGCCTTGAGAGCTGCTGCGGGGGTGATATTATGGAAGGTTCACTATTACGGAACACTAATCCAAGATCGGCTAGCTGTTGTTCTACCACTCCACAGAACCACGTTTTGACAACTGGATCTGTGCATCCGTTGAGGAAGCCATGGAATCGCGGACAGGCGCAAGGCGCAACAAGACACAAAGCAGTCGTCAAGCGACCGTTGCACTGAACTCGGCACAAACAATGATACGGCCCGGGCTTGTGGGAATCACCTCAACAATGTCAATTTCCTTTACCTCACGTGACTGTCCGTGTGATCCGATGAGTTGCGGCAGCACAGAAGCACGAAAACGCGGAAACACGGTGCAATGACAAAATCCTGGGAGTGAGATTTATTCTTTCACAATAATGAGTGGTGTGCTACGGTAAACCCAACATGACCAGTTGGAGTTCAGACACCAGTGACAGGTGTTTCACGTCTGGCCATCCGTACCGCTCTGTACCATTCTTCACCACAGCAGCTCCTGTGCCGGTTCGTTAGGAAACATCCAGTTATACGGCTCGCTGCCACGACCCAAGTCCGACATCTGGATGTCAGCCATGAGAAAGTCCCAACCCTCAAGGTGGTCAGGCAAGACACTGAAATCCAAGCTGGTTTCTGTGCCGGTGGCAGCAGCAGCGACAGAAGCGGCGCAGGCGCTGGTGGTGGTGGCAGCAGAATTTCCACAGTCAGGTAGGGCAGATACCTCAACGACAGCTCGTCCAACTACGACTGCCTCTTCATCCGCTGCCGCAGCCTTGGCTTCGGCCTCCATACGTGCCTGTCCTTCAGCCACATGGCGCTCCAGCAAGGACATGCACGCATCCAATGACTCCTCAGACGTGCGCACAAGCTCGCGAAGCAGGCCCGGATGTTTCTCGTAAGTAGCATTCGCAGACTGCATCATGCCTCGGCGCATGTCATTGATCTGCGTCAGGATAATACAACAGAACAAAAGCCCTTTGCAGTTGACCTCGCCCGCTTCGATACTTCTCAAGCACCAGTCGCAAGCGCTCCGTACAATGTTCAGCAAGTCAAGTCGGACGGGAGCCAGGAGTGGTTCGGGCCCAGACGAAGCGAGTGCCGACATCAGGTGTGTGTCGTCCTGGGCAATGTCCTCGAGCAGCTTCAGCTTAATCTCAGCGGCCACCAGCAGGCCTGCCTGCACTGTCAGCTTACGGACGGGTCCAGAGCCGAGCAGGGCAATCCGGACGAGCTCGTCCGAGTCGGAGAAGGGAGATGGAGAGGGAGGTGGGAAAAGGCTCTCTAGTGGGATGTTGCTCATCGACTGGGAGAAATCATCCGCACCAGAGGTACAGATGTTCCAGATCTTGACAACCGTGTCCACAACCACGCGGCGCGAAAAGGCGTAGGCGGCCATGTCGTGCACGGCAGTACCGAAAAAGGGGACATGCAGGCACAAAAGATAGCGCCGCAGCATGAGGTCAATCAGCGCCAGCTGGATGCGAGGAATTGGTTTCTGGGCGTCAGCACCGGCGCCGGCGCCAGTTCCTGGGGTCTGCCCATTGCGCTGGAACGAGTCCAACGTCTGGCACAGCGCACGATATACAGCCCGGAACTCCTTATCGATCTGCAGGGTCTCATCGTACGAGCCGCGTGGACCTAAGTTGTTGAGAAACTTAACGATGGCCAGGCGCAACGGAAAGGTCTTGCGCAGGGCGATGGCCACGGACGTCTGAGTGAAGACGTTGGGGGGGCGGCCTTCTGTGGAGATGTCCTGTCTGTCCTCCATCAGGTTTTCACGGTCGATGCTGGAATCCCCGTTGTGGTCGGCGCCACTACCACCAACACCACCAACGCTGGCGGCTGCACCCAACAGTTCTTCGTCATCAAAGTTCCCCGGAGGCTTTGTATCAAAGTCAGCCAGTGACAGCATGGCCGGTCCGCCGGCGGTCAGTCCCGTGTTGACGGCCAACTCCAGGATGGTGTTCCACAGGCGGCGACGCATCTCGACAGCCAGATTGGTGGGCTGCTTGGGCAGGAGAAGCGGGTCGCGGTGCAGGCCCATGTAGACGGCGCTACGCAGAAGACTTCCGACAGCCGTCCAGGTCATTTCGGAGCCGAGGCCGGCGGCCTCGCGGGCCAGCAGCAGCAGGACGTTGTTCTGTAGCGTCTGGATGGTCAGATGCGCCTTGAAGTCGGGCTCGGCCGCCCAGCACAGCGCCTGGTGTACCCAGCGGACAGCATTGTGGCGAAGGCGGGCGTGTTCGGGGTGGCTTGCGGCCCCAATGGCCAAGACAAGACGCAGCTGTATCAGAAAGGGGGTGTCGGGCGCGGAAGCGGGCAAAGAGCCGGAAGACAAGCCGGCAGACAGGGCGGCAGACGAAGAACTGGTTGCGGCAGGAGCACCAGCGTCCGCCCAAAATGCCTCGTAGTCTTTTCGGAACAAGGGCACATGCAGGACGCGGAATAGGCCCTCGGAGCTGCGCAGGTAGCACTGGACGAGCTGGTCGGCCAGAGGACGCGGCGGTAGGTCGCGCCGTCGCGCCGCCGGTGAGCTCGGCAGGACTGCAGGCCACTGAGGTGCGCGCTGGGCCTTTATGATACGGGCGAGGTGCTTAAGGCGATGTATATCGACAAAGATCTTGCTCTTCTTGTCGTTTGCGATGGACTCCACCAAATCGAACAGGTCACGAAACTGCATTGTCAGCCACACAAACTCTACAGCCGCTACCAATTCGACCTCTCGTCGCCTACTCACCCCCACGATGCTGTTTATCCAGTGGCTCTGGCCAAACAGGCGCGTCTTGTGCATGACGTTGCGGCTCGTGAACTGTCCGTATCCAGGAATGCCTCGGTAGCAGACGCGTGGGTGCATCTGGTCTGCAGAGGCGTCGCTGTTTTCAGATAATGGCCAGTCGGCCACCGACTGAATGTGGCTCTGCGCCGTCGATGGCGTGTCCGGCAGCGTGGACAGCTCAAGCCGCGACAGAGGCGAGTCGGTATCGGCATCGGCGTCGGGAGAGCGTAGCTCTGGCTGCAATGGTGACTGCTGTGCGGTTTCGATCGCACTGGCAGTCCGGGCCGGGCCGTGGCTGCGTTGGGCAACACGCAGCTGTTTCTCGAGCTCGCGGATGCGCCGCCTTAGGGCGCGGGTGTCATCCTCGGACAGCGTTGTTGCGCGCTCCATGCGGCCATCGTCCGCGAAGGTCGGCTGGCCTAGCGAAGTGGCATAGTCAAAGGGCGGGTGTACTTTCTTTGACCGGGTGGGCAAGGTTGTGGGGGGTGGCCGGAGAGGAACAGCCGCGGCCACAGTTTGGCAGCCGGTCGATATTGGTGTGGTATAGAATGGGGGGAGCACCGAACCTGCGAGGTCCTGCGACTGCTGCGGCTGCTGTGGTTGCTGCAACGGCTGCAACTGCAGTCGTTGTTCTGGCCGAGGCTGCAGCCTGCCGTGCACGGCTGGTGGCAGATCCTCATATACGCAGGCGACGTCCTTGCGCGAGCGCAGACAGTTGTTGCATGGCTGCTCGCGGTTGCAGCGGATCTTGCGGCGGCGGCAGAGCGTGCAAGAGCTGAGAGGACCAGGTTAGGGCTACGCTGAGTTGCAGCAGCACAAAGACGGCAGAAACGCCAGCGTCATCTGCTGGGACTTACACAGCTGGTCTTCTCCGTCGTCGAGGCTCGGAACCGGCCATTGGAGATTGTGGCAGGCGATGCATCAGTCGGTGATCAGTTCACGGGCCCCCATGGAGTCGGGCTTGGCTGTAGCAGGCAGCGGCCTCTTTCGATCTCATTCGATCTCTTCAAGAGTCGATGGCTATTTTGTCAGGCTGTTGTCGTTGGCAAAGTCGGGGATAAGGCGGGTCATCAAGTGGTGAATTTGCCGAGGCCGTGGAAATATGGGCTCTGATTGGTCAGACTGGTCTACAACAGCATCCCCGATGCCGAGTCCGATCAAGAGCCGTCTTCCTGTCCGGCATGTCAGTGAGCAACGCTGCAGGGGGTCGGCCAAGATGGGGCATGTCCGACAAGGAGGGAGTGGTATATATTAACGGGAAGGCTTCCTCGTGGTGTGCATTTGAGTGGCGTGGCACATTGCTCCCATCCTCCCAGCTTGCACTTGGAAACTGCCGCCTTCTTTTCGTCAACACTTCTACAACCAACACGCCCGGCAGAAATATGATGGGAGCGGAACGCACGTCGTCCGAAGAGCCGAGGGATGGCGCTGTCAGCCCAGCAGAAGATGTTTCCGGCAGCAAAAAGCGATGGGATGGCCGGCCGGCCGGCGGCGATGTCGAAAAGGCGGCTAGCGACTATGGGCCGGCACCTGAAGGCGGGTTGCAGGCGTGGTCGGTGGCGATCGGGGGCTTCTTCGTCTTGTTCTCGGCGCTGGGCTTCTCCAACTCGTTTGGCGTGTTCGAGGAGTACTACATGACGCACCAGCTCGCAGACAAGAGCGCAGACACAATCTCGTGGATCGGCAGCTGCAACACCTTTTGCCAGTTTCTGGTCGGCATGGTGGCAGGGCCGCTCTTTGATCGGTATGGGGCCACGGTGAGCTGCGCTGTCTTTTCCGTCTCTGTCTTCTGTCTGGTCCTCGCTAACTCTCTCAGCTGCTTCGGCCCTCGGCCATCCTCGCCGTGTTCGCCGTCATGATGATCAGCATCTGCAAGGAATACTACCAGTTCTTCCTGGCTCAGGGCATCCTCCTGGGCTGTATGACGGGCGGGATGCAGTTTCCAGCCTTGGCTGCCACGATGCAGTTCTTTGACAAGAACCGGGCGGCAGCGCTGGGCTGCATCACGGCGGGCTCGTCGGTGGGCGGGGTGGTGTTCCCGATCGCGCTGAGCCGCATGCTCAACAACCGGGGCGAGGAGGCGCGGCTTGGCTTCGGCTGGGCCGTGCGCATCATCGGCTTCGTCATGGCGGCCGCGCTGGCGGTGTCGTGCCTGACGGTGCGGCCACGGCTGCCGCCGCGCAAGACGCACTTTTTCCTCTGGGGGGCGTGGCGCCAGCTCAACTACCAGCTGCTGGTGGCGGCGATGTTCCTCTGCTTCCTGGGCTTCATGACGCCGCTCTTCTACCTGCCGTCGTTTGCCGTGTCGATCGGCACGGACACGACGCTGGCGTCGTATCTGCTGGCCGTTGTCAACGGGGCATCGACGTTTGGCCGCATCATCCCGGGCGTCCTGGCCGACCGGCTGGGCCGCATCAACGTCATGGCGGTCGGCTGCGTGGCGACGGGCATCTGCATCTTCTGCATGACCAAGGTCTCGTCCACGGCCGGCCTGGTCGTCTTCTCCGTCGTCTTTGGCTTCTCATCGGGCACCATCGTCTCGGGCATGTCGGCCGCGCTGTCCATCTGCGTGGCCGACATGCGCAACATGGGCACGTACATTGGCATGGGCATGGGGCTGGCGTCCATTGCCGTGATGATCGGCCCGCCCATCAACGGACACCTGGTGCACGTCTACGGCGGCTACCTGCAGGCGACCATCTTCAGCGGTGTCGCGTGTCTGCTGGGGGGGTGTGCGGCGCTGCTGGCCAAGACCGGGACGCCTGTCGGGCTATGGGGACGGACGTGAGGTTTGTTGGGGTTTTTGGTTTCTGTTTCTGGATTTTCTGCTTTTTCTTGCTATTTTTGCTATTTTTGCTATTTTGTACGATTTTTTATTGGCTTCGGGCTTCTAAGCTTCTCGGCCCTTCTTGGGCTTCTTCTTCCCTTATATTCCCGATTTCGCTCCCCCCTCATTCAAGCAGCATAGTAGGACAAAGATCAGACAAACAACGCAGCGTCGGAATACAGACGAGAGCGTCACATGATGCAGCTCCCACACACCGTCCCCCCTGTCAACCCCTTCCCCCTACTCGGGAAACGCCAGCAGGATCGACCCGCTCGTGGCGTCAACCTCCAGGGTCGAGGCGTTGTCGGCAGCGCCCTTGGTCCCCTCGGTCCGGTGGCGGATGCGGGGAGGGAATCGCGGCCGGCTGTCGGGCAGGACGTGGACGTCTCTGCCGAGCAGGCTGATGGTGCCGCTGCCAAAGGTGTGCAGACGGAAGAAGCCGGCCCAGGCAGCGGGATAGTGCAGGTCGATGCCGCCAGAGACGACGCGGTGGACAGAGTGGAGGAAGTCGAGCGGCGGGCGGACGCCGGCACCGTCGTCGGCACCGTCGTCGGCACCGTCGTCGACACCGTCGTCGGTATCGCCGTGGACATCGCCGTGGACATCACTGCCGGCACCGTCGTTGCCGACATAGGCCAGCTCGACGGTGGTGTGGCCGCTGACGCTGCTGGTCTCGAGCACGGCCGTGGCGTTGTTGCCGGGCGCCAGAGGCAGCAGGCGGAGGCCGAGATGCAGGTCGCCCGACACGGAGTGGGCGCGAGCAGAACCGGCAAAGACGGCATCGAGAAGGCACACGTTGCCGGAGCGGGTGTTGACGGCCAGCCGGTGGCCGGGCTGGACGGCCGTGGAGGGCATCTCACGCAGCGTGATGTCGCCGGAGACGGTGCTGAGGTGGAGGAACGGCAGGTCGTCGACGACGGCCGTGTCGGCAGCACCAATGCCCTGCTCCTCGACGTCGACGCGCACGTGGCCCGATACAGCCCCGACGACGAGCGAGTGGCGCAAGGCCCACGGCCCGCGCACGTGGCCCGAAGTCACGTGCACGTCCAGATCGCGAGCGACGAAGCGGAAGCCCGGCTCGGAGGTCGGCTTGGACGGAGAGAACGGCGCGGCCGCGACGATGCCGCCCGCGACGGTGCGCAGACGGGCAGCAGAGGCCACGGCCAGGTTCAGGCCCTCGGCCAGCTTGATGCCCAGGTGGGAAGCCGAGACGGCCAGGTGGTCCAGGTGGGGGTCCCGGTGGGCACGGCGGCTGTCGTCGTCGACCTGCTCGGGCACCCAGACGGTCACGCGGGCAGCGAGACAGGGGTAGCCCCGCGTGACCTCGCTGTCGCCTTCGTGGTCGCCGCTGGCCCAGAAGCCGTCGTCGGTGTGCAGATGGAGGCCCTGGTCGGCGCCGGGGACGGCCGTGACGGCCGTGTGGATGCGCTCGTCGTTGTAGACGAGCTCGACGACAGCGACGCCGTCCGGGTGGTCGGCGTCGGCGCGACGGACGACAATCTCGCCCTCGACGTGCACACGGCGCCAGTGCTCGTGCTCGTGCGGAGAGTCGCGGCCCCGGGGCGGCACATCCTGGCGCACGGTCAGGTTGCGTCCAGCGCCAAATGCCAGCGGATACGTCGATGGCGACGGCCGGAGGACGCCGCCACCGCCGCCGTGGCCGTTGTAGACGTTGTAGATGCGGCACTTGGGATCGGTGAGCCCAAAGGGGCCGCTCAGGGGGATGCGCTCGCCGTGGACGGGAGATTCGGGCGGCGGCGGTCTGGAGGGGCCGTGTCAGAGCGGAGAGGCGACGACACGAGGCAGACGAACAACAGACCTGAAGGACCACAGCGGCCACAGCCCAAAGTGCAGCGTCGCCAGCAGCAGCAGCGAACACAGCACGGCGTGCATGCTCAGCACCCGGCGGTGGCGCTCGGGAACGGCCGCAGCCTGTGGCCACCGGGCAGCGGCGACGAGGCCGTTCTTCTCGAGCAGTGGCTGGTGTTCCATGGTGGTTGTTGCCGATGCAGATGGCGATATCGTTGTATGCGGAATTGCTTTATGCGGGTGCGCGGGCGCGCTTGTCGTTGCTTCCCTGTTTTGCCAAGCAAAAAAAGAGGGTAAAGAATCCGGGGAGAAAAATGCCAAGAAGCGGGCTAGCCGCAGGTCTTTAACTGCCGTCTAAACGGCTGCCTAAGGGAGGTCTCGCATTGCTGCGCCAGGCAGCTACAGCCAATAAGTCCTGGGCCCAGCTTTGGTCCGACCTTATGTACGAGCCGAGCAAGGGAGGAAGAGGGAACAGGGAAGAGGGAAGAGGGCAAAAAGGGGGGGAAAAGGGAAAAAGGAAACGCGCAAAAGGCAAACAGACCAATGGGCACGCAGAACCGCCGCCCGCATCGATGCACATAAGCAGCCACAGATGTTGATTTCGGTATTATTAGAAAACGCATAACGTCATGACGTCCACCAGCCATGGCGGCTCTCGGCTATAGGGGGCCGCGTGGCCTCGGCCGATGTGGCCAGCCAGCAGGGACAGCAACTCACGGCAGTCCGAGCAGCGTCTTGGAGTTCTCGTAGACCATCCAGGTGATGCTGAGGGCAGGGGCGACCTTGAGCAGGTTGGGCGTGAGGCCCTTGTAGAGGCCGCGCCAGCCCTCGTTGGCGATGGTGCGCGAGGCGACGTCCCAGATGCCCGAGTACGTCGGCGGGTGCAGGGCGGTGCCCTGGGTCTGCAGCCGGGTGCGCAGCACGTTGAGCGGATAGACGACGGACGCGCCGAACGCGCCCGAGGCCGCGCCGATGATGCCCGTCACCACGTTGCCCGGCGCCACGTCGTCCTCGTGCAGCCCGTCGCGCCGCGCCTTGTAGCGCACGACGGCGCCCTTGAGCAGCTCAAACGTGCCCATGTCGATGGCGCTGTAGGGGAACATGCCGATCAGCCCCATCGTCACGCCGCGATACGCCGCCCGCCAGCCGCCCCGGCGTCCGCTGCCGCCGTTGGTCGGCGCGCTGGCGTCCAGCATCCGCCGTGCCGTCTGCAGCAGCAGCGTCCGGCCCGTCGGCCCGCCCGCCACCGTCTCGCACTGCAGCCGGAACTTGAGCGTGTCCAGCGGATACACGCAGAACTGCGCCACCATGCCCGCCACCCCGCCGGCCACAAACTTGGAGTACGGGTTGATGTGTGCCGGGTCGCCGTGGCCCTCCAGCGTCGCAAACGCCCGCTTGGCCGCCTCGTACGAGCCGAACTGGCACGTTAGCAGGTTGTGGTTCTGCTTGTGCTTGTGCGTCGATAACTCACCTTGATCGCCGTCTCCGGCATGATCTTGACCACGTTCAGCCCGTTTCCTGTCCGGTCAGCAACGCCCAACACCCGACACCACGGCCCTCGTCCACACACCTGCAAAGAACGTCCGGAGCCCCCCCGCCCGGTACAGGCTCGCCACCGCCTCCGTGATCGGCCGCGCCGCGTTGTGCAGCCCCGCCAGCGGGTGGCCGTGGCGCACCGCGTCCATCGACGCGTTGCTGCCCGCCCGCGTGCTGACCAGCAGATACACCTTGAGCCGGTCGAACGGCGCCGTCGCCGTCCGCGAGATGCCGCCCGCGAGCGCGCCCGCCACAAAGTAGCCTGGATGGGGCATGTACTGCGTCAGTTTATTCATCGTTACTCCGCCCTGCCGCCCCTTCTGAAGCTCCTCGTCGTCGTCCAGCTCGCCGTCCAGCTCGCCGTCCGCGAGCCCGTACGCCGCCCCCGCGCTGCCGCTGCCGCTGTCGTCGTCCCGTATTGGCGGCGGCGGCGATGGTTGGGGTGCGAGCAGAATGGCCGGCTCCGCCTCGGACGGTCGCGACGAGACGGCCGGCTTCGGCTCCGCCGCCGCCGGCTGGGCAAGCTTCAAGAGAGATCCAAACAGCGCGTAGAAGAAAGAGCCGGCCGTACCTAAGCCCTCCAGCGTCTCGTCGCTGACCAGCGAGTCGCCCTCCGCGTTGAGCACCACCGTCGCCGCGTAGTACGAGAACGCCGTCGCCAGCGTCGAGTCGCCGCGCGTCGGGATGAACAGGAGAAAGTCGCTGCGAGCGTGAGTGAGCGAAACCCGGAACCGCGCGCCAGAGACGCGACAGGACCGCCAAGACCTACCGCCACTCCTCAAAGCTGATGTACCCGTCGTGGTTCGCGTCCATCTCGTCGAAGAAGCCGTTGAGCCGTCGCGTCGGCACAGACAGCCCCGTCTGCAGGAATGCCCGGTGAAGCTCCGCCCGGTTGACCCGTCCGTCGTGGTCGCGGTCGATCGACCGGAACAGCGTCAGCAGCTCGTGCTCGGCCGTCTCGACAAACACCCGGAATTCTGCCTCGTCAGCGTGCTCAAGGGGGGGGGAAGCTGCTCGTCCCGCTCGTCCCGCTCGTCCCGCCCATTGCTCACCTTCGTATTGGATCTTGCCGTCGCCGTCCGCGTCAACGTGCTGGATGATCTGCCGCAGCATGTCGTCGGCATTTTTCATTGCTGTCTGGTCAGAGCCCGAACAAGAGAGAGAGACACACACACACTCGCAGAATCCACCCACGGTGATCCATCCGTCGGAGCCCCTTCTTCAGCCCCTTGAGGTCCAGATCCTTTCCCTGCGGGCCCAGCCGCCGCCACAGCTCGTCGACATGTCGGGCACGTCGCCGCGGCTCGTCCGCATCGATCAGTGCTGCTGCTTCTGCTGCTGCTTCCGTCATGGCCCCGCTGGCCGTCACGGCCGTCGTCCGGCTCGGGGGGGAAGCCTCCTCGTCGTCGCGGGCCGTCATGACCAGCCGACCATGGCAACCTCAATCAGGGCAAGGAGGGGCAGTGCGACAACGAGATATGGAGGCCAGGCAAGGTCGAGCTTCTTTTCGTCCCTTTCCTCACGGCTTGCGCATCGTTCGTCGAAAGGCAATTGCGTTCGTCGCAAAGGCACGCAGCCGCTGCCAGGAGCTCCGGGTCGCCGTCGAGGGGTTGCGCGTCGTCGTCGGGGGAGCTCGGCTGACCTAATTGATAAGTGTACGGCCTCGAAATCAGGATTTCCTGCTGAGGTTAGTTTCGGTGCCGCTCGGCTTACACTTTTCGAGTTTTCCACGTCTTTGATCGGCGGACTTTACGCTGCGAACCCGCGTCGGCCAATTACAGTGTCCCCAATCCAGCTTTACCTCGGCCGTACTATTCTCCGACCTCGCCAACACAGCCAAAGATTCATACAGCCCCCGTCTGGCCGATTGCTGACTAAGCGACGACACACAAGCGCGCGGCTGCATCTATTTTACTCATGCATCTTCCCGAAAGCCAAAGATCAGCACCCGCCCGGAATTGCATCCAATCGTCCGTTTCGCTCCAAGAACGGCGGAGGAGGCCGGCCTGTACTCTGCAGGCAGCCAGAGAATATTCCGGCCGCTATACGTGATCCAGTCCCCTACCTCTCTCACGCTGTAATATCCTCGGCCAGCTGCGGCTGGACACTGCCCACTTTATCTTTGAATACACCGTCGACTTCTGGACGATGAAATCCAGAAGGAGCGGGAGGTCGGTAGTGCATTTATCGAGTGCATCTATAATAAAGTAGGTGCTTGGCAAGCTGATGCCTTCCATCATGTCGACGAAAACAGTCGTCAGGGCTGACCACGCATTCACGTCTTCAAAAACCTGTTGCCGGCCTGGTCATACTTTTTCTGCAGATGTGCCATGAGGCCAGGTTTCTGCACCACCAGGAGGTATATCAAGCCTCGCAGAACAGAAGTGGCGGTATTGATGCGTGTGTCGGTTGCCTGACAGAAAAAATACGACAGCAACGGGCTGCCACTCTGACCTCTCAGCTCGTTGATGATGCCGCACATCAGCATTGTCTTGCCCTTTCCTGGGTCACCCTTTATCCAGAGCAGTATGCTTTCGGCGCTGTTGTGCCACGTGCGGAAGTCCTCGTTGTCGAAAATCCAAATGTACGAGTCTCTGAGCAGGCCGCCCTTGGCCTGCTCGATGCCGGTCTTGTCATCACGGGGGTCAGTCAGCCGTAGGTCGGCCAGGCAGCGATTGTGACTTTCCTGTTGGGGATCTGGAGAGGTAACCCAAAACTCGAGCACGGCGGCTTTTGAACATACTATTGGCGTTGGCGAGCTCGACATGTAGACGCCTAAAGGCGTCGTCTCTTCCCTCGCCGTACAGAAGCGGCATCTGTATGTCGAAAATACCAAACAAGGAGTATGCCTTGTCTTATTCCACCGTCGTCTCCCGCCTTCCCACCCACTCCATTCGCTCTGCAACACCAAACCCGGTCAGAGGACTGCCCCTCAGCGCGTTGACGGGAATCTTCGTGATCTCATGGACCTGCTGCTCCAAATCTTTTCGGTCGCCCAACCGCCGGCCTTCTACCGAAAAGAAGTCGAGATGGGAGGGGGCAATGAGCTCCTGGAGGGTCCATCCACGGGTGAACCATCGCTGTTTCGGAAGGCGGACTCCCACAAGCTGACGGGCCCGTGGTTCGTGTTCAACCCGGTAGCCGTAACGTCTGGCATATATACGTAGCACTTGATAGCACAGCGGTACCAGGCAAACATGCGGATAAGGGATTCCTGCAGCTCGGTCGCGCTGGACTTGTCGATGCAGCACGTGTCGACCCAGTAGTATTTCAAGCCATCACGAGCTGCCTGTTCCCCGCAGAAGCGTATCTTGCTGTAACCAGGTTTCTTCTCGCCAAGGCCGTTCTGGATGTCGTCAAACGTAACCTCTTCTTCCCCCCACGTATGTTACAGGATCGCATAGGGAGGCGGGTTGGTGTGATTTGGAAAGCTAGTCAAGCCAATCTTGCCAGCATCGTCACGATGCAGAAGACGCATTCTTCACAGCTGTAGGTAGAATCCGTCTTGTTGGATAGCCTTGAGTGTGCTGCTTGTTCCAAAGGTCATGGCGGATGGAGGTCTGGCTTTTGAGCTTCCCAGCCCCCCTGAAAAGCAATATACGTCCAGAGTCAGGCATGGCCAGTCGTGGAGGGTGGGGTCCTGTCCAGATGTTACATGTGAGATGCAAGTATAGTATGGCAAGGCGTTCCTTAGCTGCTGATAATAAGGAACGAGGAGCTTTGGGCGCCGTTAGGCTGACAAGTGGAGCCATATATCCGTGTCACGTGCTCATGTTGCACCTACCTCCAGCCATTTGCCCAGCTCTGCTGAAGCTCCACACAAGAGCTCTACCGCAACAGCAACAATGGCGGCCAGCTACTGGGACTCGACACAGCGGCGGTTCTGGGAGTTCAGCAAGGAGCAGCTGGCAGCTCTGCGGCAGCGGCGGCAGGAAGAGGAGCGCAGCCTGGTGCAGATGTGTCCGCTGCCGGAGCAGCGGTACCTAAACATGTTTTTCTTCCAGCGTGGGTTCTCCCCTTCCTGTGTGGCTCCCCCGGCCTCCCTTGTCGACTGCCACTGACACTCTGCAGAGCTCAACCGGCTGGGGAAGCGGATGAACGTGCGACAGCAGGCGCTGGCGACGGCGCAGGTGTACCTCAAGCGGTTCTACCTGCGGGTGGAGCTGCGGCGGACGAATCCGTACCTGGTGATGGCGACGGCGCTGTACCTGGCGTGCAAGACGGAGGAGTGTCCGCAGCACATCCGGCAGGTGTCACAGGAGGCCAAGGGCCTGTGGCCGGACGTGGGCGCGCACTGCCTGGAGATCACGCGCGTGGGCGAGTGCGAGTTCTTCCTCATCTCCGAGATGCACTCGCAGCTCATCGTCCACGCCCCCTACCGCACGCTGCTGTCGCTGCAGGGCGAGCTGGGCCTACACCCGGACGAGCTGGCCCA
The DNA here is from genome assembly GCA_029299595.1 of Grosmannia serpens. NCBI lineage: Eukaryota > Fungi > Ascomycota > Sordariomycetes > Ophiostomatales > Ophiostomataceae > Grosmannia > Grosmannia serpens. The sequence continues at coordinate 80,893 of JANSMH010000025.1, forward strand.
CGCCTGGAACGTCGTCAACGACCACTACATGACCGACCTGCCCCTGCTGTACCCGCCCCACGTCATCGCCGTGACCGCCCTGCTGTGGGCGCTGGTGCTGCCGCCGGGAGGGGGCGGGGGAGGGGGCGGCAGTGGCGGTGGCGGTGGAGGGGGCGGTGTCGGCGGCGGTGCAGGAGCCGGAGGGACAGGCGTGACCGGCGTGGCCGGAGGGGCAGGAGCAGGGGGTCCCGGAGCGGGTGGCGCCGGGCCGAACGCGGCGGGCATGGCCATCGGTGGCGCCGGGGGCAGTGTCGGCGGCATGACGCCCGGCGGCGGCGGCCATCCATCTCTGCCGGCGCCGCCTCAGCTGCTCACGTCGTATTCGTCGCTGTCGACGCTCGGCGGGCCCGGTGCCACCGGCACGCCCGCTGGTAGCAACACGCCCGGCGGTGGGAGCGGCGGGAGCATGCTGCCCGGCACGCCCGGCATGGGCGTCGGCACCCCGACCATGGCCGGCGGATATGCAGCGGCGCTGGCGCAGGCGCGGACGGCCGCCGTGGCGGCGTCGCAGCAGGGCGGTGGCGGCGGTGGCGGCACGCCCACCATGGCCGGCGGGCTGGGGGCGCTGGGGACATTTGGCGCGCTCGGAGGGATGGGCGGCATGACTGTCAACATGGGCAGCATGGGCGGCATGAGCATGGGCACCATGAACATGGGCGCCATGACCATGGGCGGCATGAACAGCATGATGGGCGGCATGGGAATCAACACTGCCGACGGAACAGCGGCGGCAGCGGCGGCAGCAGCTGCAGCAGCAGCAACGGCAGCAGCAGCAGCCAGCAGCCAGCAGGGCGGCGCCGTGGCGGCTGGCGACGACAGTGGCCCGCAGGACGGCGGACGGGCTGCCATGCTACAGTGGCTGGTCAAGTGGCTGGCCGACAGCGGGCTGGACATGGAGGCGGTGATCGACTGCACGCAGGAGCTGATCTCGTTTTACGTGTGCAGCGACGAGTACCACGAGAAGCTGACGCGGGAGCAGATCAACCGCTTCATCAAGGTCCGAGGGTTGGATCGCTGAAGAGGATGCAGGCCGGTTTATGATGTGATGATTACCTAATTGACAAGGCTACGAACAAGACACGATCAAGGCACCACCTACAGCACGATGCAGCACGGTGCAGCACGGCGCGGCTGTCCCGAGTCAAGAGTCACCGGGCTGGTGCCAGTCGACGGCGGCGACAAAGGACGATGCTGAGCCGGCAGAGATGGGCGTACAGACTCGCAGCTATCTCCATCATGGCCGGCACTCGTCTGCAACACGTGATGCCGCAGCTGCGGCTGTCGGTAGACGTCAAGATCGCGAGAAAAGGCCGGACTGCGGCGCCCGCAAGTCGACGAGGCTCAGTACGGATCAACGGATGAGTCGACGTGGAAGAGACCGTTGCCGCGGAACACCACTAAGCCCACGAAGCCATATTGAGAGTGCAAGTCTGCTGGGCAACGGATGCGACGAGAAAAGGCATCCTGGCACTGCCAACATTACGGCTTGCCCTCGACCCTGTTAGCCCATTGCCGGCATATAGACACTTTAGACACTTCAATCTTATATCTTACAACTATAATCGCACCTGTCGCCATTGTTCTGTGACTTTTCTGCTCAGCCATATAAGATACAAGTGGGTGGAGAACCTCGCCTGGGCTGACGGTCATCTTGCACATCATCGCTTCTTCACGCCGCTATCAGTTCATGGTTCTTTCATTCGCATCTTTTCCCGGTTGCCGCGCCCAGAGGCGTCGTCTTCTCAGCTAACTTGCACACGACATCATCACACATGGTAACACAATCCAACAAAACGTCACAAAAACGGCTGGCCGATATTATCCGTCGCTGCCAACTGAACCACGAACAAGATGCAGAATCACACGATGCTCCTTTGCTCCACTATCTCTCAGTCGCGACACGGGAATCTCCTAAACAAAAAAGCAGAAACCGACTCCTCAGAAACCCTCCCTTTGCCCAGAGTCCTGCAGCTGCTAACGAAAACAGAGCTTGTACACAATGCCCCAAGAAACCAGAAAAATGACATGGAGAAATAGAAGATAGAGCGGCAAGATATGAAACGAGCCATGGAAGAACCAGGCCAAAATCGCACAATAGGACAAAAAGAATAACCAAAACCCAAACGCGAACACGCAAAGGCCGCTAGGCCCTGTTCTTTGCCTGCCAACCTCCCCAATGTTGCTCCCAGACAAAAACCCGTCGCAGTTGGCCAAAACCAAAATAGCACAGCAGAACACCGAAAAACAGCGATTCTTATCCCGTCGCCGTAGTCTCTCCGTTTGTGGAAAGCCAAAAAACCAGAACCGGAAACAAAAAGAGAGAAGGAGCAGTCTAGAAGACGCTCGTTCCATGAAAGTTGTTTTTCTTTCATCTCGTATACCCGTGATCAGCCGTATTTTATCATTGTCGAAACAAGATGTCGCCCGCTCCTTTATGGGAAGACATTGAATGATGCAAGCCGCAAGAACTCCGTTGTAGATACCGATATATGCAGGGATTATAATTTTGTCGAGAAACGTTCGAAACCGTCACCGAAGAAATCGGAAGAAATTAAAGAAACGCCAAGTCGTCGAATCGAGACAGCCGCCATCTTTCGAGACCGAGAGCACCGGACATCCAGAGCGGGTATTTTCTTCGTTTCTTTTTGTTTACCGTGGAAAGAAATGCCAAAGATTGAACAAAAGAGAGGAGAAAAAAAGAGGGAAATGGAAGAGTAAAAGAAAAGGAAAAAAACAGGTATCGATTATCGTCAGCGCTGCGCCAGGTGAAGAGAAGCAGAGTGCCGAATATTCGCTCGCAAAGCAGTCAAAAATTGGTGTTGAACAGCGGAGGATCGGTGTTGTACAGAGGTAGCAGGTGGAGCAAGTTGGCGATAGCCTCCACGATGCTGTGAAGTAGGTAGCCGCAGGTACGCGTACCCACACTCTGTCTTGTTGTGTCCATCCGAGCCCGCTGGCGCGGGGAGAACAATCGATTACCAGTCGTTTTCTATTGGTTTTAGTTTTGGATTTCCGCATATCCGGTGTTCACGCCCCCCAAGACACCCAGCTGTCGAGAGCGACAAAATGGGGAGTTTCCTAGATTTAGTCATCCCGCACACACATCAGTGCCGACAAAGAGTCGGCGACTGGAAGCACCACTCATCTCTCTTACACACGCAGGAGAGAAGGCGTGCAGTCTAGTCGGCTCTACCATACGACACTGATCTGCTGCGGGACGCGCATGCTGGGGGACGAAGATGGCGGAATGGGCGTCATGCTGATGTGGGATGCTGGGCGCGAAGACGGGTGGACAATCGGGATGGGGTTGCGGGCGCGAGTGGCCGAAGGTTGGTACAGCTTTGTTGCTTGCTGGGTCAGAGTCGGGAGAGTGAAAGACGGTGACGATGCGTTGAGCGAGAAGATGGGGGCTGCCTGAGACGGCTGGGACGGCGAGTTTTCCGGAGAATTGCTGGCCAGTGAGGAACGCTCAGAAGAACTGTGGATGGAGACCAACTAGAAGGACAGGTGTGTGTAAGAAGACGAGTCATGCAAGACGGCAATGCCGGGGAGGGGAATTGATTTCGCGCGCGTAGAGCGATTCATCAGCTTGGACCCCGTCGGTAAACTTACGTCGTTTTCGGACAGCAGCCCTGGACAGAACTCCATATCGTCTTCCAAATCGAAAGAACGACCGGCCTCGAACTTCAGACGGAAGGTGTTGAGGTTGAGGCTGTCGGTCATTTCCTTTATGGAGCGGATCTGGCGATACTGTTGCTGCTGCTGGTGCTGTTGTTGTTGGTGGTGATGTTGCTGCTGCTGCTTGTGGCCATTCTGAGACATGGAGAGGCGCGGTGCCCGTCGATTGCGGCCGCCATGGTGGGAGTGGCCGACGGCCGACGCCATTGTTGGCGTCGGGTGTTGCTGGTGGGTGTTGTAGTAGTATGCAGACATTGTGTAGAGATGTTGTGTAGAAGAGGGAAGCCAATAGGGGATGAAAAGGTCGGACAGATCAGAGCAAAGAAGGGTAGCGAAGAGAAGCCGTGGTGGGCGATTTGGTTAGTGGAGTGTTTTAAAATGTCGATGACTGGGAGGTGGCGTGGTCTTGTCGGTCTAAGGGGTCGTCTGCCTAAGAAGCTGCTTTGTTGACGCTAGAAGGCGGTCTTGGTCTGTGGAGGCAGAGTCGGAGTCAATTCGAAGGTGTTGGCTGAGCAAGAGTGCGGTGAGGCCGAGGAGCACAGAATGAAAGGCCGGCGAAGAATTGGTCGATGAAAAGGGCGTGTTATTGCGGTATTTTTGCACAAGGGTGGGAGAGCAGATGGACAAGAAGTATTTCGTATTCTAGTATACTAGTCGGCAAGGATGTGCATGGCAAAACGGTAGATATTGAAAAGAAGTCGTGGGATGTGCGTGTGGGATGCGGAAGATGGGGGGGGGAAGGGATGTTGAAGAGTAAAGGGAATGGGAAAGGGTGGGAGATTGAGAGGGAGAAGTATTGGTTCGAAGATTGGATGGTTGGTGGAGAGCAAAGTACAGAGAAAGAGGGATGTGGCAGAGGGAAGAAAAAACGAGGAAAAGGGCGGAAGGAGAAGGGGAGTGGGCCGGGGGAAGACGAACACTCCGTACGGGCAGCCTGAACAAGGCCAGCAGACCAGCGCCAGCGCAAGGACCAGGTCAGCCGGGGGGGAGGGGAAGGAAGGAGCGAGGAGTTGTGCGCAGGGCAGTGGGTCCCAGACAAGAAACAGCAGAGGCCGCTTTGGTTCTAGGACAGGCTGGCATGCAGGGACCGCAGTAGCAGCGGCGAGGGCGAGTGAGCGAGAGGGATCAGACGCTACGAGGAGACAAAGAAGGCCGGGCTTGGTTCCAGGCGGCTGGCGTGAGCAGCCAAGGACGAGATGCATGACGGGCACAGTGCGGAGAGGCGCAGCGCTTGAGCGGGCCAATCAGCAGCGGAGGACGGGCCAGGAGGATGGAGCCGGGGCCAAACCGACGACGGAAGGGGAAAGGGGGCAGCAGGGACCAAAACAAAAAGAGGGCAGCGCAGCGCAGCGTGCTGACGGCAACGGCGGCCGGCGGGCAGCATGCCTACGGAAATAGATGGAAGCAGCCGGAGGGCGCTGTGCGAATGCTCGTACTCCGAACGGGTACATGGCAAAAAGACCCGTCTCCACAGGGCACCCCCTTGTTGTTATTGTCTCCACCGTGCCACTCGCCACCCCTTTTCACGGGGGTCCATTGGGCAGAGCGGAGATAGCGCTAGGGCGCAAGCGGTCTAGGCCTGTCTGCATCTGGAGCAAATTGCAATTTACGGTGGCCATGTGCAGCCCAGATTGCATCGGCTGCAGGACAGTGTGGCAGGGAAGAGGCACAGTGTCATGCTACGAGCACTTCGTATGAAGACAGAAGCGACAGGGGCCCCGAGAACCGGCGGCTGCGAGCGAGAGCGAAAAGGCATCGCCGAAGCCACGAGGACGAGCCGGTCTGGGGCGGTGCTGGCTTTTGTTGTTGTTGTTGTTGTTGTCTTCATGCATCTGCATCTGTCACCCGACCTAGTCCGGACGCCGGAATGGGACGCCGAACAGCTCAGCACAACACAACACCACTGCACAGTCCAGCATAACAGTTATACCACCCTTCCTTCCCCCCCCCCCCTCTCCCCTGGCCCACAGGTTCCAAAACACGTAATATGAGGGGCAGTCTGCTGTTTGGGCGCCGAAATGGGGACACACCCTGCATTGGAAGTTTGAAAGATGAATGGGCGGTGTCCGTGTGTGCATGGTACAGGACTTGTATGCGGCACAGCGACCAGAGTCGGTGGCTGGTGTGGAGACGCTGTCCATCTCGCTACGATACATAGTAGTACGGACCACACGGAGCGCCACAGAGGGATAGTGGGAAAGGTGACGCACAGCGCAATGGAAAAAAAAAAACCGGGCTGCGACGCTACTCCGTGCACAGTGCCTGAAGAGACAGCTATCTTACAAGCCCAGGGGGGGCCTTCGCGAGCGGGTACTCGTACGGAGTGAAAGGCAACGGCCGTTGTGTGAGCACCTGGACGGTCGCCTTGGGGGGCAGGGCCTCCCTGTCAGTTTCTCCCTGTCTCTCTTTCTCCCTGCCAGCCGGTCATCTTCTTTCTGCAAGCTCTCTGCACGTCCTGCAGGATGGGTGGCACCTGCGCTACTACATACATAGTATGTATTGCCCAGTCGTCAGGCGGCGCCTTGCTGCATGCAGACAAGGGGGCGAGGCTATGTGTCGAGTAGCAGGAGGAGGTGTATCTGGATGAGTCCATACCGTCGATGCGATAGGAGCACGAGATGGGACTGTGTGTGTGGGACCGATGGCGATGATGGTAAGATATCGGACATTGTACACTTTGCAAAGGGCAGGCTGGGCACAGCTGCCTGAGCCCCGGCATCTCTCTCTCCCCCACGTAGACGGCGAGACACCAGTCGGGTTTCAGGCAAGCTTCGCTCGTCTGTCGTCTCGTCTCTTTGTCTCTTGGCTCATTTCGCCGCACTGCCTCGACTGTCGAGGATCGTCCGTCTGGTCCATGGCCGATGGTCGACGACGGCCGGCACTATTGCAGTAAATGGCAGGAGGCAGATTGTCGGCAATCCCAGGTAATTTTTGTGAAATTTCCTGTGGAGCAGAGGCGGTGGGTGGATGCTTTTTTCGGTGCTTTCGCATTTGCTTGTGGAATGCCATATTTGGGAGCAGAAATGCCAGCGGTCGGATCGACGCCCAACAATGGGGCCCATTTCGTTGGTGTGTGCGTTGTGGATGTGCGCGTCATGTGACTGGGGTGAGCAACCGCGGACATTTCTTCCGAGCTGAGAGCAAATGGCCGATATTGCTAATTACATAGTATTCATATCAATACCAGCATTCTCAATCTAAACTTGCAATATTCCAGGTTCACGAAACGGCTATTTCAAAATAAAATGAAAATGAAAATGAAAGAAACGTAACCCGTACTCCGTACATGTATTGTCGAAAGCCAATGCTGTGAAGACATCCAAATAAATTGTGCGTTTAACTAAAACGAAGTCCAATCCACCTAATCCAGTATCCGAATTCATTACGGAGTACTCCGTACAATACCTGATATCCTACTCTATACAACACATCCGGCCCACGTGACTGGGCGGCCCGATAAATATAGGGTTCTTTTGGATTACATAGTAGTGGACGAGACGACATGTTCCATGTTCCCTTTCCGTCCGTGCAATGAACTGTGTAAACCATACCATAGTTGCAATTACATTTCGATTTTGAAACTGTCATTGCGGATTTTGTTACTTTCACATAGTGCCGACGAACTCGATAGAAAGATGAAATGGGACAAACCGAGCTGCTCGTGCAAAAGATTACTAATCGGCCCAAGCGCTTATACGATACTGCTCTTGCAGCCAATATCGTTGGAATCTAGAACACGAACTGGGCAGCCGGTAATGGCCTCGTCAAAAGCGGCCATTCTGGTGGGACATGTATTAGGATAATAGCCGCGCGCATTCGTTGCCATTCTATCCAATGCCGGAGGCCTCGCTGTCTAGGATGCCATAAGAGCGATACAAATTATCCAGGCGCTTATAAACTCACACGATATGCAGCCTGCAGGGGAAAGTAGCGATAGCCTGGGCGCAACGGGCTGTGCTTTTGTGCACCATGTATTACTAGCCCCTCCCACACATTCGACAGGTCAGGCGGCATGGTGATGCTTCTGTGTCCGTGCGAGGATGGACAGAGGAAAGCCTTGTCGCTGCAGCATCTTACATATACTTTCATGGTCGCTGCACGAGAGAGAAGATATTGATTAGAGCGTCCATTTTCCATCTCAGCGTTGATTTGCCATAGTTTTGTTTCTCGTTACAGGGCAGTTTTAGGAGCTCAACACAATGGGGGAGCATCTCACACCCGCCCTGACTTACACTGTTAAGAGGCAAGATCCCGTCCATGTCTCACCCTACTGCGCAGAGCGGCCGTATCTCGAGCTTACCGTCCCAAATGATGCGTGGGACGTGCTCTCTGTCCGGTTCATCGTCACTTCGCACGATCAAGGTAAGACCGGAGCCCCCTCGGCTCGGCTGCCGTGCTCACATCGCCAGGCTTCTGCGGCACTTCCCGCGATGTGGCGCCCTACGATATGTCCTTCACCTGGTTTTCCGTCTACGCAGACCGCGTAAATGGACAGAAGGACCCGAGGCGGATCAAGCTGCAGAGCAACTACCGGGCGGACGGGGCGTTTCGCACGCATGACATTGTCTGGGACCACAGCCATCCGCACGAGGAGAAGACAAAGTGGCTGGCCTCGCTGTGCCGGGGCGACAGGCTCCAGCTGTACCCGAGAGCCTTTTACCCGGCATGGGTCAACATGATCCAGGGGGCAGAGATGACGGTGACGTACACGCATCTCGACCCGCAGGAGCGCGCGGCGATGAGCTCGCGGGCTTCGCAGATGCTGCAGCCGCGAGGCGGTTGGGCGGCGATGGCACTGGAGTATGCCAGCCTGAGCATGGAGCTGCAGGAGATCCGGCTGCTCGTGGTTCTCCCGGGGGCCTATGACGACGACATCCGCTGCAGACTGACCACGGTGTCGCTGGAGAGCGGCAGCAGGCCGGCACCGCAGTTCGAGGCGCTGTCATACTGCTGGGGGGATGTCGCGAGCGACGGGGGAGCGAGCATCACGCTGCTGGACGCACAAGGAACGGAGGCGCCGCAACAGTTCCGGGTGTCACGGGCGGTCGAGCGGGCGGTCCGGCGGCTGCGCCACGCCGACGGCCGCACGCGGACCCTGTGGATCGACAGCGTATGCATCAACCAGGCCGACCTGGAGGAGCGGGCGCAGCAGGTCAAGATCATGCACGACATCTATGAGGCGGCGGCGCAGGTCGACGTCTGGCTCGGCGAGGGCGATGAGCGGGCATGCATGGCCGTAGGCATCCTGCGGGACATTTACAACGTCGAGAACGGCGGCCGCGTCTGTCCGGGGGGGCTGGAGGCGGCCGATGGGGCCGACGGCGGGTGTGTCTGTGCCGGGTCGCGACACCGGCTCTCCGGCGCCGACCGCGACCGGCTGAGCGGCAACGTGTTCCAGAAGATGCACCAGGTCTTTGACGCGCACTCGGCGGCGCTCGTCGCAGCCAGCGGCGTGCACACCGAGTCCCTGTACCACGCCATGGCTGCGCTCTTCGGCATCTCCTGGTTCCGCCGCGTGTGGGTCCTCCAGGAGGCCCTGGCCGGCAGGGCCACCGTCGTCCACTGCGGACACGAGTCGATCCCGTGGGCGGAGCTCGTCGCCGTGCACGCGCTGTTCGGCCGCGCCGACAACCCGCTCTCTCCCCTGCACAGCGCACCCCAGGCGCTGATGCCCCCGCTGTGGGAGATGCTGGGCGACGAGCGGGACAGAACGCCGCCCATTGTCGAGGTGCTCCTGTCGGGCATCGAGGTCGAGGCCAGCGACCCGCGCGACAAGCTCTTTGCGCTGCTCGCCTTTGGCCGCGAGACCGGCCACCGCATGCGCCGCCTGCCCGTCGAGATCCAGCCCGACTACGTCAAGACGGCCGAGCAGGTCTTTGCCGGCCTGACCCGGTGGCTGCTGCACGAGCAGCGCTCCCTCGACGTCCTGTCCGCTGCCGTCCACTCGCAGCCGGGCCGCACATGGCAGGCCCTGCACTGCCCGCTGACGCCCGCCAAGCCGCTGCCCCGACCGACCTGGACTTTTGGGCCGGATGGCAAGAGGCACTGGACCTACGCCACCCTCTTGAAGCAGTTTGATTTCTGTGCCGGCGGAGGCGCTGCCACGCCGCTCGATCTGGCGCTGCTCGACATGTCCCAGGACGGCCAAGAAGACTGCAGCAGCGACAGCAGCGGCAGAAGCCACAGCCGCAGCCACAGCAGCCACAGCAGCCACAGTGGCGGCAGCAACCACAGCGACGACAGCTCCCTCCTGCTCCGGCTTCGCGGCTTTCGGGTCGGCGTGGTCACGCAAATCACAGCCTTCCCCCTGGACCAGGTTCAGCAGCGGTGCTGCGAGGCCGAGGCCGACGACGAGCGATGCCAGCGGGACTGGATCGAGCTCCGCGACGCCTTCACGGCCCTCTTTGACCAGGGCTGCATCGTCAAGACGTGGATCAGCTCCCGTGTCAACGCCCGGACGGAAAAGGGCTCGTTCCGCGACGCCGACCCGCAGGCTGTGATCAGAGACCACATGCGCGCGCACTGGGGATACGGACCGATGCCGCCCAACGAGGCCGCCAACCTCGACCGCTGGGAGAATGCTCGATACCGCGTGGCCGCGAGCAAGGCAGTCCCGCCGTGCATCGGCCGCTGCCTCATGGTGCTGTCCGACGGCAAGGTCGGGCTGTGTCCCGGCACGGCGAGGGAGGGCGACGTGGTGGTCGTCCTCTATGGCGGGAAGGTGCCCTTTCTCCTGCGGCCAACTACAACTACCGGCACCAAGGAGGCTCGTTTCGAGCTGGTCGGGGAGTGCTTCCTGCGGGGCATTATGCACGGCGAGTTTGTGGACGCCCAGCTGGAAAGGGGCGCTGTATCAGATATTTTCTCTCTTGTATGAGTGTGGCCGGCTAATTACAGCATTTGCTTGTTTGAAGACTGTCAACACGGCAGGTGGCATAGAAGTACAGCCGCCCATCTCTTGATCGCTTGTAATCGTATTTTTCTCATATCCGTACTTCTGTTCTCGAAATGTACTCAATGACAACGTGGAGCTTGCCAGTGCTTGCCTCTCATACTCTGACTCAAACCTGTACCATCTTTTGAGCAATGATCTTACAATGCAACAGTTTTGGACATCACATCAGAAATAGCGGTGTGCTGGCCATCAGGCCTGCCCAGATCGGCCATCAGGCCTGCATCGGACCTGCTAGATCATGCACTGTGTGGTATTCCAAGCAAGGGAAGCAGCCAATTTCGGCGCCGGCGAGCGGAGGTTCGGACTCGCGCAGGCGTGGGCCGATAGTCTGTTTCTGTCTCGGTCTGGGACCATGGCTGTGATGTTGCCCAATGCAAGGGCAAGTCTAGATCACGTGATCTGGAGGAGCTGCATTGAGCTGCACCTGAAATGAGATGCTTAAGCACTATTGCTTGCACTTGTGTTGCAGCTGTGCTGCGTTTAAGCTATTCTTCCTCTGTTCTGCATTATGCTCCTTGTTGCTGCCTTCTGCCTGTACTTTACCATGCTAAGTGGACAGAGGACTGATTAAAATTAAAATACACCACACGTCATCCCTCGACAAGCCAATCACTGACGTCATCACATCCAATCATGAAGTTGCTTGCCATACACCACCATTGTCTCCGTGCTTTCCTTTCTCCTCTCTGTTGAACCCCCTTGACAAACTTTTTGATCCGACAGCAGTCTCCAAAGAACACACTACCCAAACACGCACACACACACGCCACTAACCGCAATGTCTTCTGCCGTGTCTCTGCGCACCCTCTGTCTGCGTCCTGCCTGGCCGCTGCGCTCTCTGCGACCGGCGACCGTGCGGGCCCGGCCGTTGTCTGTGTCGGCCGGGCTGCGACACAAAGAGTCCGAAGCCAGTGTGTTGAGCAGTCTGCCCTCCTCCTCTCTCACAACCGTTAACCAAGCCTCGTTCCCCAGAGGATCCCGACTTCGCCGTCGAAAAGCTCAAGGAGGAGTCGCTCGAGCGCCAGAAGCAGGGCAGCGGCCAGTGGATGGCCGGCCTGGCCTCTGACAGCGAGGAGGCCCTCAAGGCCGACAAGAGTGGCGGCCCGAACCCCCTGACGGCGACCGGCACCAAGGCCAAGACGCCGGCCGGGCCGAACAAGCCGACCGTCAGGGCCTAAGGGGCCAAAGGTGAGAGAGGATGCTCCGGTTTAGGACGAGGGAAGAACAGAGACCTCCAAAGTAAACCAAATCCCAGACGGGACGTGAATAAGGAAAACAAGAAAAAGAGCAAGTCGCCGAGAGTCGTGCCGGGTATCCGTGCCGCATCCAGGTGGTGCAATTGTGCTCAGCAACCCTGTCACAGCCTTCCAGCCGCGCTTCCACGGCCACGACCTTGGCCACGGCCCCGGCCACGCCCGCCACGGCCTCGTCCGCCGCCTCGCCGGGCATAAAACTTGGGTGGCTGTGGTGCCGGCTTCTGTCGCCGGTCGTCGTCGTGGTCGTCGTGGTCGTCGGACCCGTAGCTGGCGCTGGAGCTGCTGGATTTGCGGAGCTGCCTCGTCTCGACGACGCTGCCGGCGCTGCTGCCGTCTTGATCGCTCCCATCGTCGCTGCTGTCTGATTCCATCAGCCGCACCACCGTCGGCCTGCGAACGCTGCTCTTGGCCGGTGGCAATGAGGCGATGCTCTCCACCTGTTGCTCCACAACTTTCTCCACGACTTTCGCCGAGGCCGCCTGCTGTTGTGGTCCTCGTGGTAGAGCTACCGTTCCAATCCGCACCGAAAAGTTGGCCCGCTTGATCGGAACTGTCGCTGGTTTCGCCACGCTCTCTGTATTCTCGGGCTTGGGCTCGCCTGCGACCACTGCCTCCTTCTGCGACCTAATCCGAAACTTCTTGCCTAGGAGGGCCATGCGCTCTGCCATCGACATGAACTGTGTAGGTGCCTGTGGGAGCTGCTCTCTCGGCTTGCTCGTCGCCTGGGAGACTTCTCTCGGCTTGGTCGTCACCTGGGAGTGCTCTTCCGGCTTCTTGCTTGTCGTCTGGGGGACCTCCTCTTCCGGCATCTTGCTCGCCGCGCCTGGCAATGTCTGCTGCTTGCGCGGACGACCTGGGCGTCGCTTGGCCGGGGTGCCGGCTGCCTTGGGCGTTTCCGCCTGCGCGGTGACCGGCTTCGCCTGCTTGCTGGTCTCGGCCTGCTCTGCCGTCGGAGACGTAACCATGTCCAGCAGCTCGTCGTCGGCATCGCTCTCGACTTCCACAACGTACGATGCCTTTGGCCGTGCATGCCGCAGCTTGGGCACATTGACCGGGGAGCCAGACTCCTCCGCCCCTTCGTCGCTGTCTGCGCTCTCGTCGGGTTCTGCTGCCGCCGGGGGAGACTCTGCATTGCCGTCCATCTGCGTGGGCACGTATTCTATAGGCGCCACCGGTATGGACGCCACAGGGGCCATGGACGCTGGGAGAGCAGGGGGTGCGGGGGCCGCGAGAACTGGAAAGACGCGGCCTGCACTGCTGGTGGTGGCGTCGTGAGAGACCATGCCGCTGCTGCCGCTGCTGCCGCCGTCGGCGACCACCGAAGCTCCTGGCGAGACGCCCGGCACGGCTGGCGGGGCGTTTGCGGTCAGGAGCGCCGGGTCCAGGTGCATCTCCAGATCGCTCGCCGGCCGCGGCTTCTTGCGGTGCATTTTGCGCTCCCGGTACTCGGGGTCGACGTCTTTCTCCTGCCGTGGACGCCGCGCCGGCCGCTGCTCGAAGCTGTCGAGGAACTCGGGAGGCTCGTCCATCAGCTCCAGTCCCGCCGGCAGCTGGTGCGGCAGCGGCTCGCTGTACGGGTCAAACAGGATCTTGTCGGGGCTGTCGTCGTTCTGGTAGTATGCCCGGCCAAACATGGCCATCTCGTCGCTCGCCATCAACGGGTCCGGGTAGCCGCTCGGATCGGGGTAGTCTTGCAGCGACTGCGACTGTCTGTCCAGAGACGCCTCTCCGAGCGGTGCTCTTGCGTCTCCGCCCGAACCATTCGCCATCGGGTACGCCGAGTGCGGCACATCGGTCGTGTAGTCGTTGTCCAGCATGCGGACATCCTCGTCCTGTCTGCTGTACTCTCCGTTCTGTGCCTCGAATCCGTCCATGCCCTCCGCGCCATTCATGCCATCCATGTCGTGCGCATCCATGTCCTCGCCCTGCTGCGGCTGCTGTGCCGCCTTGGCCTCGTCGGCTGCCCGGCGCAGCCGCTGCATGCGCGTGCTGTCCTTGCTGCGGCCCTCCTCGCCGGCGTTGCGCAGCCAGAGCAGGTTGTGCAGCTTGAAGTTGATCAGCGACTCCACGCTGCGGTCGTCCGCAATGGGCCGCGTGTCGTGGCCCAGCAACGTGCTCTTGGGCACGTACGGCTTCGTCAGGCCGCCACGCCGACACGCGCCGCAGTTGCAGATGTTCATGCAGCGCGGGCACCTCCAAAACTCCTGCTGCATGACCGTCTGCGGCATCATGTCGAAGCCCCGGTACAGCACGCCGTAGCAGTACGCCTCGGCGCAGCCGGGCGTCGTGCAGAAGGCGAGACGGTACCGGTGGTCCTTGTGGCAGCACGAGTGGCAGCGGTACGTGTCGCCCTTCTTGGCCTTTCGCGCCGGCTTCTTCTTCTTCTTGACCCGTCCGTCTTCGTCCACCTCCGGCTCCGACAGCTCCTGGTACGTCTTCTCCGGCTGCGGCTGGTGGATGTCGCGGAACGGCCGTCGCCGCAGCTGTTCCTGGCAGATCTGCGCCACCGGCTTGCGTCCCGCGCGCAGCTTGGCCACCTCCAGCGCCGACGGCGATGTAAACGCGTCGATGAAGCCGTCGTTGCTGATCACCATGGCCCGCCAGCGCTCGTAGTTGGCCACCAGCTCCTCCCACCGCCACTGCTCGCACCAGCCCAGGCCCGACACGCACGCGCACGACCGGCCCATGGCGTAGCACTCCATGCAGATGTCGTACGTGTCGTCGTCGCCGTCGACCAGCTGCCGCGTGCAGTGCGTGCAGGTCAGGAAGCGGTTGAAAATGTTGGCGCGGCAGTACGAGCACGTGATGTTGGAGTCGAACGCGATGAACTCGACGCTCTTTTCCCTGGTGCCGAACATCTCGTCCACGAGGATCTCCGTGAACAGCTGCAGCAGCTTCTTGAAGTCGCCGGCCACCTGCTGCGTCCGCACGGAGCTGCGCGGCACGTCCTGGCTGAAGCCCAACGACGCCAGCTGCGGGTCGGCCCGGGCGTCCTCGAGCTCGGTGTAGTACTTGCCGAGGGTGTAGTAGATGATGGCCTTGTTCTTGTACTGCTCGTCGCGGCAGACGAGCCGCGCCTTGGGCAGCGCCTCGTGCAGCGCCATGTCGAGCGTCTCGACCACCGTGCGGTTCCACGCAACCTTGATCGTGCGCGTGCCGCGGTTCCACACCTGGTGCGGCGCCAGCGGCGGCACCAGGATCAGGTCGCCCGGCCGCTGCTCGACAATGTACACGGGGAACGTGGCCTTTTTCCACGCGTTGATCTGCGCAAAGTGCTTCTCGATCTCGACGTCGTGGCCCAGCATGGACAGGAAGTACTCGCCGACGACCTCGCGGTCCTTCGTCTCCGTCATGAACCAGATGGAGCTGCCCGGCCGCTCGCCGTTGTCCGAGCCCGACGCCTCCACCATGATGTTCTGGCCCAGGCTGGCGCACATCTCGCGATGGGCTGGCGTGTAGGTGCCCTCGTGACCAATGTAGCACATGAGGTTCTCGGCGCGCATCTCGGGCGGCAGGCTGCTCATCAGGTCGCCGGCGCGGGCCGCCTGGTGGGTGTCGACAAACATGCCGTCGTCGTCCGTGCCGCGGTTGCCGGCCCGGGGATCCACGCTCTCGTTGAGGTAGAAGATGCTGAGCGGCAGGGCCTTGCGCAGCCGCTCGTGCCACTCGGGCGGGCAGTCCATGTCCTTGAGGTACAGGCGCTGGCGCCGCTCGTCGCGGAAGTTGCGGGGCGTCCACTGGTCCGTCAGCTGCTTCATGGAGCGCAGGTAGTGGCCCATCGTCATGGGGATGTTGCTCTTGTTGTTGATGTCCCACACATTCTCCTCCTTCTTGTTGTAGTTGTCCTGCAGCCACTGCGCGCTGAACAGGTGCGTCGGCAGCCGCTCGTTCCAGTTGTTGATGACCAGCGGCTTCCCGCCGTTGATTACATGGAAGTAGACCAGCTGCTCGAACCGCTGCTGGCCGAGGGTGAAGATCTCCGAAGCCGAGATGTGTGTGGCCCACTCGAAGTTGGGCGTGTCGGAGACGAGATCGTGCAGGTCGAGGTCCGGCGGGATCGGGTCGAACTTCGCCTGGGGATGGAGGGAGCTCGGCATTGTCGCAAGCCGCGGCTGTGCTCGCGAGAGCTGCCGCTACCAGTCGGAGGCGGACGGTTCAGGCTGCCCGAACGGGTGCGTTCGGTCGCAGGAGACAGGCTGGGCTCGCCGGCTGGTGAGCGGCTGTCGAGCCAGAGACACAGAGCCGCGCCGCGATAATGTCGCGACGCAGCATAGATTGGCTATTTTTGGTAGCTCGCGGCGGGCGGCGGGCGAGACGGTCCCGGGCATACAAAGTGTCACGACGTGTTGGTTGTGCGAGGATGTCTGATGAAGCAGGGCAGCTGCTCGAAGCATTCACTTTACGTCCTGGTCAATTCGAGCGCGATGGCAGGTAAGTGCCAATACGCTCCTTCTGCTTGGGAAAAACGGGCCGGTATAATTGCGGGGGCGCCTAGGCGATGCCGCGACGTCTTATTGGCTAGAGCCTTGAATGGCGATGCAGCAGCCGACTGCAGGTGAGGTAGGGGCAGCATTGAAAACACGCGCTGCCCGTCGCTGGGCTTGAAGCCTGGTCGCAGCGTCATAAGGCGGGATCTATCGGACCTGCATGCAGAACAGAACCGTTTTGTTCTCTCTATTGCAGGGAATGGAGTGAGCCGAAAAGGTGTTTGCTCTTTCAATGCGTTATGGGGACAAGAGCTGTGTCACGTGACAGTTGCACAAAAGCTTCAGAGATATTTCACATGCTGTATGACACAAGACCCAGACATATCCCCGTCTACCTCCAGCTACACCACCCTTTCCTCTGTGCCGGTTGGCCTGGAAAGCCCGTACTGCCGCATACGACTTTTGCACAAACCGGCAAGCATGCGGGCCCTCTACACTCGCAGCATGCGGCTGCCCCAGCCGGCTCGCCTCTGTCAGAAGCAAGCTCTCGCACTCTGCCGTCCACATGTGCTGCTACGACTGGGAGGAACGGCACCCGCGGGAGCCCGGGCGCTACTGCAGCTATCGGCCAGCCCGGCTGCGTCCCAGTGTGGTGGTCGTGGCGGTGCCGGTGCACAAGCAACGCCGGGCCGCATCCACACGACGGCCGTGGTCCGGGCGACGACGACGACGACAGTGCCTGCAAGCTCTGGCGCAGACGAGACGCCGGACGTGCTGCCGCCATATGTGCGTCCGACGACGGGCCTTCTCTCGGTGCTGCCGGCGTCGTGGGTGCCGTACGCGGAGCTGACGCGCATCGACAAGCCGACGGGGACGTACTACCTCTACTTCCCCTGTCTCTTCGCAACGCTCATGGCGGCGCCCATGGTGCAGCCGGCGATGGCGACGCCCGGCGCGGTGGCCGGCACGTCGCTGCTCTTCTTTGCTGGCGCGCTGATCATGCGCAGCGCCGGCTGCAGCATCAACGACCTCTGGGACCGCAACCTGGACCCCATGGTGGCGCGCACGCGGCACCGGCCGCTGGCCCGCCAGGCCATCACGCCCTTCCGCGGACTCGCCTTTACGGGGGTGCAGCTGCTGGCCGGCCTCGGCATCCTGGTGCAGTTCCCGACGTCGTGTCTGTTCTACGGCATCCCCAGCCTGGCGCTCGTGGCCACGTACCCGCTCATGAAGCGAGTCACGTACTACCCGCAGTTCGTGCTCGGGCTGACCTTTTCGTGGGGCGCCATCATGGGCTTTCCCGCGCTCGGCGTCGACCTGCTGGCAAACAAAAGCGCGCTGCTGGCCGCCGGCCTGCTGTACTCGTCCAACGTCGCGTGGACGGTGCTCTACGACATGATCTATGCCCATATGGACATCAAGGACGACGTCAAGGCCGGCATCAAGAGCATCGCCCTCAAGCACGACGCGCAGACCAAGTCCGTGCTGACCGGCCTCGCCGCCGTGCAGGTCGGGTTGTTGGCCGTCGCCGGCGTGGCCTCGGGCGCCGGGCCGGCCTTTTTCGTCGGCAGCTGCGGCGGCGCGCTGGTGTCGCTGGGCATCATGATCCGCCGCGTCAACCTCAAGAGCGTCAAGGACTGCTGGTGGTGGTTTGTCAACGGCTGCTGGCTGACGGGCGGCGTCATCAGCCTCGGCCTCGGCGCCGACTATCTGATACAATACTATGGCCGGGAGGACAGGACGGGCAACACGGAAGAGACGGACAAGACCGCTGTCGACGCTTAGTAAAAGCGAGTGTAGAGAACTAGCAATGTACAACAGAAAATAATGCGGAAAAGAACAATGATGACATACTAAAAATTATCAGACGAACAACGCACTGTGCTTTTTCACGTTTTTACAGTTTATTTCTTGATCATAGCTACCAGAAGACTCCTAGGCGCTACTCCCCGGCCGGGCAGAGCCACACAGACTCCGGTCTCCAGCAAGCTTTTTGAAAAACGACCTCGCGTGCTCCTGCTTCGCGCCGCCCATCTGCCAAAGCCGTTGTTCGTAGTTGCGACCATATCCCATGTATGAGTTAAATTTTTTGTAAGTTGCATTGCCTTCTCCTTCCCGCCGCGATCCGTTTAGGATCTTGGCTTCTCCTTCTTCTCCTTCCACAGAGCCATCAGACCGACACCGGACACCTTGACGACCTTGAAACGCACACCGGGGATATCACCCTTGGCCTTGCCCTTGCGACCGAAACCGGCCAGGAGGACCTCGTCGTTCTCGTCCACGAAGTTCAGGCAACCGTCATTGGGGACTAGGAGGCAGAAGAGTTAGAGAGCGCCCTCCACAAGGTTGACCAGAGCAGAGCACTGCAGAGATGGAGAGAACTCACCGAAAGCAGTGACCTTCTTGCCGTTCTTGATCAGCTGGACACGGACACACTTCCGAATGGCCGAGTTGGGCTGCTTGGCCTCGACACCGACTTTCTCGAGAACGATGCCCTTGGCGTGGGAGGAGCCACCGAAGGGGGAGGACTTGAAGGCAGTGCCCAGAGCACGCTTCTTGTAGTGCAGATCAGACCACCGCTGTTCGCGGCGGTTGTCCCGCAGCTTGCGCGCCGCATTAAGACCACGAGGCTTTCCTTTACCCATGATTGCTGGAGGAAGGAAGAGGAAATGTTAGCGGGTGTATTTCGTGTCTGCGCGGACAGGCTCGGCGAGTTGTTCTCTCGTTCTCGGCTTGATTGGGAGGCTCCGATTTTTCAAGAAATCAAGCCCACAATGTGGGAGAGAGTTCGGGTCGAAAAACAAGAGCTCCCGCAACAAGAAAAGGCAGAGACAGCAACAGTGCCTAGGAATCGAGGACCAGCGTGTGGGAACGTACCGATTCGTGTGTTGTGATCGCTGTGATGGGTTCGACTTTCTGTTGGTTGATGAGAGGGGATGGAATCTCGAAAGCAATGGTGAACTTTTTTTTGCAATAGGGCGGGCGGAAAAAAAGGAGCACCCACATTTCGGTAGGGTTTCCTCGCCCTAGAGCTTGTGGGCTGCCTGAGGCGACGAGAAAGTTGTGTCTTTGCGAGATCCATTATAACTAGTGCATCACGTGCCAGAATCGAAAAGGTGGCCTAGGGGCATTATGGTATAACCAGATATCGGGTAAACAGGTATGTATTTACGCAGTGGGTGAGCAACCCCAGCCGTCCCCAAAACAACATCACCTGCGTCAACCCAAAGGTCGAAGACATGTAGCCATGTCTCACTGGACCAAGGGAAAGTTCAGACAGCGCGAGCCGCCACCGGCTCTGTTTGTGCAAGGATCGCCAACGGCATCCAAGGTGTCACTGTCGGGGCCGGCGGGCAATGCCGGAGCGACAGGCAGCACAGGCAACGGGAATGGAGGCGGTGGTGGTGCTCCGGGCATCAGCAGTGGAGGAGGTGGAGGCGTGCTGTCGCCGGCGCTGCCGACGCTGCAGCGGACGACATCGCGGCTGAGGCAGGAGGTAGCCGGCAGCGCGTTGCCGCCCACGGCGACATCGTCCGGCGGTGTGTCGGAGACGAGTGGTGGAGGCGGTGGTCCCGGCGGCGTCGTCTCTCCATCCATGACGGCGGCGGCGGCAGGGGCGGCGACGGGCGGTGGGTTCTCGCTCCCCCTGCCGCTGCCGCTGCGACGGCCGTCGTCGTCGCGGACGACCGACCGGGCGGACTCGCTCTGGGCCGAGATGCAGGCCACGCTGGAGGAGGTGGAGCTGTCGGCGTCCGAGGGCACGCGCGTGTTTGGGCCGGACCACGACAGCAAGCTGGCAGAGCTGCGGCAGGCGCAGATTGCGCTGGCCCAGGCGTGGGCGCGCAGCGAGGCCGACGACGCCATCGAGACGACGCTGTCGTCGTCGGTGGCGGCAGCGGCGACGGCAGCGACGGAGACGGGAAGGCCAGGGGGCACATCCGGGACAGGAGCAGGAGCCGGAGCCGGATCCGGATCCGGAGCCGGAATGGGGGCAGCCGCAGGAACGGCCGACGGGGAGCAGCTGCACGCGACGATGAGCAACCTGGCCAAGACGACGACGGCGGGCACGACGCCTTCTGGCGCGCGAGACGACGCGTCAGGAGCCGCAGGAGGAGGAGGCGGTGTGGACGGCAGCACGGCGGGAACGGCAACGGCGAGCGCGGCGGCTCCGCCGGGCAGCAGCGTGAGTGCGGCTGCGGTGGCGCGGACGGAGGCGGAGGAGACGCAGGTGGACATTCTCCTGGCGCGCAAACGACGCGAGGCCAACGACCGGTACTTCCAGCGGGTCAGCCGCGGGGTGCTGGACGTGGTGACCAAGCTGGACGACGTGGCGACGGCGATGCGGGCGGTGGAGCTGGAGAGCAAGGAAATGTTTGGGGACAACGAGGTGGAGGAGGAGGAGGGAGAGACATAGGGGGGGGGAAGGGGGGGATATAAGGAGAGAGAAGAAGAAGGAGGAGAAGAGAGAGAAGAGAGGCTAAGAGAGAGAAGGACGCGGTCATTCATGCATACAGCTCTCTTAAGAGAGACTCTGAGGCGCATTCATATTCAAAGGTTGCTCACTACGGATGCGGCTGCACACTGTAGCGCACACGATTAATTACGAATAAATAACCATTCTGCTTTGATAGAACGAATGTGTTGTCTTTCTCTCCTGGCCTATGTTGTGAGTCGAGTAGTTATCTGTCTTAGACCCAAAATGCGGACTTACCGTATCAACCGCTTCTTACTCTAGCTGCTACGTTCGGGAGACACGCGCCGTTGTCAATCAACTGATTCAGCATCTGACTGATTCAGAATCGCCGACCAGAAACACAGTCCGAAGACGTGCTAGACTGTTCGCGAAGAGCTCCTGACAGATGGAAGATGAGAAATGCGTCAGATGACCGTCGGATCTGCGAGATTAGTAAGCCACGGGAATACAGTGTAGCCAATCAGTAATGCACAAAGAGTGGGTATCCTTTGATAAAGAGCTGCCTGATTCAATTGCATCATCAACTGCTCCCTGTCTGAGACTCGCCTATCTGCGCACTACACACACACACCGCCGAATCGAAGAAATTCTGCGGACAGGAACACAGCGACAGTTTCGGAATCATCTTGGAATCATCAAGCCTACACGCACCCGCCGAAATGAAGCCGTCTACGCTTTTCGCCGCCGTGCTTGCGCTCGCCGCGGGCGTCGTCGCGGTCGACCAGAGGAAGCAGGTGGTGGTGACATACCCGGGCAACACGCCAGACTGGGTGGTGAACCAGGCCAAGGATGCGATCGTGGCCGCGGGCGGCGTGATCACGCACGAGTACAACCTGATCAAGTAAGCAAGGCGTGTCTGGGAGGGTGCGCCGGATGTTGTCTCGTCGGACGGTGGCTAACCGGCCGGCAGGGGATTTGCGGCAACGGCCGGCGAGAAGGTGCTCGAGACGGTGCAGTCGATGGGCAGTGCGTACAACGCGCTGATCGAGGAGGACGAGGTGGTGACGGTGTCGTGAGGAGAGAGACGACGAGGGCGGGTCTGAGGGCCGGTTGGAAGCGCACGGCCGAGTTTGTTATACGATTGATATCACCATACCTGTCGACCTTCTGGCTGCGTGACGCGGACTGCGGGCGTTTGGGAGCAAGTTCTTTCTTATACACCAACCTGTTTTGTCGGATGCCGTTCGCGATGGGCAGACGGGCGATGGAACAAAAACACTATTAGCCTCTAATGGGCAGGGGGGGACAGGATTAATGTGAGAGCCACGGTGATGACTGCCTATTGCGTGCACTCGTACGGGATCTTCGTACGATGGAGAGAATAGCCTTTACAGCGGCATCTCCCACCCATGTCGGTTGAGAGAAGATGGCCTGTCTGGTTGTCGTCGGTGTGTTTTGGATGTCCCACCTAAATCGCTCAGATCCCTTATCTCACCTGAGAATGGTGGAGAAGAGGCTGGTCTGCAAGTGAACGGAGGGAAGACAGGACACACACACCTATTTCGGAACGCCTAATGCGCTGACAGCGGCAGCGAAGCGGGGCAGCCCAGCCACAGTTCATGCACGTGGCTGGGAAGACTGATTGGGCACTGACCGTATGAGGGGCGGCTGGGTTGATGAATGAATTGTAAGATAGCAGGTGAGACCGATCTACAGGGAAGGCGCCTCCCTGGTTGCGGACCGCCTAGTGCCCAGCATCTGTTTCTCCAACGTTTCTCCTTGCCGGTCGTTTTTCCCTGGTGCCGTTTTGATCTGCCTTTTTTGCATTTCTGTCTCTCTGAAGCGACGCGCAGTATCGCCTTGCGGGCATTAAAAAAGCAGGGCCCACAATCTCTGTCACTTTCGCCGTGACCGACTGGCGCTTGTCAATTATCTCTTGCATCTTGGGTCTCCGCTTCTTTTTCCCCTCTCGACTCCTCCCCTTCTCCTCCTTCTCGCCGCTCGATATTTCTACAAACTCGGCCTCTTCCAGACGCGGCCGGCTGAGAAGGCCTCTCTCTGTTCCTGGACGACATACGTGCACGACTTTCCGGGCCGACAGACACACACCAACGCTATCATCTGTCCCAACAGCCTCTTCGAGCGGCATCCCACACTAAGAGCCTCTTGTGGCCGGAACCCAGACCGCCCTTTTGCATTTTTCGTATTGCCGTCCCGTCTGCCTCCCTCGCTCTCCCTTTCTCGCCCTCTCTCGCCGTCCCCTTCTCCCTCTCCCCTCTCTCGCTCTCCCTCCCTCTCTCTTCAGGTCTCCGTCTCCCCGATTATCCCCCCTCACACAAGCGCCAATCAATGCCTCAACAACAGCAGCCAATCGGACGGGCAGGCCAGGCCGCGCTCCTGACGTGGGTCAACACGTTTGCTCTGGACCGCAGGGTGGAGCGGCTAGAGGAGCTGGCAGACGGCCAGGTGTTTGCGCAGATGCTGCACGATCTGGATGCGGAGTACGACCCGGCAGAGCTGGAGCAGAACACGGGGTCGTCGGCGTGGCTGACGAACAAGCGCAACATCCAGTCGGTGTTCAAGGCGCTGACGCGGTACATCATCCACAAGGACAAGAGCGGTGCGATTGAGTTCCTGCCGCGGACGGTGGACGTGCGGGCGATCTCGGACAACCTGAACGCGGAGGGGCTGGCGCAGCTGGTGGCGCTGTTCGTGGCGACGGCGATGCTGGGCAGCCACAACACGCAGTACATCCCGGTGATGCGCAGCAGCCTGACGACGGCGGAGCAGGCGGCGATCATGACGATCCTGCAGCGCAAGGCGGAGGAGCGGCAGCGGCTGGCCGAGGGCGGTGCGGAGGGGTCGATGGACGAGGCGGAGGCGGCAGCGGCGGCCCCGGGGACGATGCCGGGGACGCGGACGCGGGACGCGGGGCTGGTGGCAGAGGCGCGGCTGGCGACGCTGGCGGCCGACTACGACCGGCTCAGCAAGCGGCTGGCAGACTCGAACACGCGGCTGGAGCACCTGCAGATGTCGTACGAGGCGATCAAGGAGGAGCTGGAGCGCAAGGAGAAGGAGCTGGACCTGGAGCGGCAGAGCCACGGGGCGAGCGAGTCGCAGCTGGTGCGGGAGCTGCAGGAGAAGCTGCGGGAGCAGGACGAGCTGATCAGCGGGCAGGAGGCGCAGGCGGAGGAGGACCGGGTGGCCAGGCAGCGGCTGACGCAGGAGAGCGTGCAGCTGCTGCGGCGGGCCGAGCTGGTGGAGCCGCTGCAGGACCAGGTGCAGGAGCTGCGACACGCCAACGAGGAGCTCAGCAAGAAGGCGAACACGGTGGACCGGTACAAGCAGAAGCTGGAGGCGCAGCGGGGCCTGGAGACGGACCTGCAGAACGCGCTGTACGAGCTGGGGCAGAACAAGGAGGCGCTGAAGGAGTTTGAGGCGCTGCAGCGGCGGGGCGGCCAGCAGCTGGCGACGATCGAGCGGTTCCGCGAGATGGTGTCGGGGCTGGAGCAGCAGATCGAGGACAACCGGCTGCAGCGGGCGGCCCTGGAGGGCGACGTGTATGCGGCCCACGTGCAGCTGGAGAGCCTGCGGGACCAGAGCCAGCTGAGCGAGGCGCGCATTGCCGAGCTGGAGCAGCAGCTGCTGGTGCACGGCATCGTGCTGGTCGGCGGGGGGGGCGGGGGGGGTGGAGGGAGCGGCGAGCATGGTGGTGTTGGCGGTGACGGGCACGGCGGGAATGGAGGAGCTGGCAGCGGTGCCGACGGCGTTCCGGGCAGTGCTGGAGGCAGCCGCGGGGGAGCAGACGGCGGCAGGGGGGCGGCAAAGACGTCGTTCAGCCTGGAGGACGAGCTGCAGCAGCAGCAGAACGAGGCGGCGACGAGCGAGCCGACGGCACAGTCGCTGGAGCTGGCGCGACTGCGGGCCGAGAACGGGCTGCTTCGCGGCCGGCTGGACGCGGGGACGGAGGGTGACCACCGGCTGCGGACGGAGCTGGAGACGACGCGGGCCAAGGAGGAGGCGGCACGGCAGCAGTACAGCGCGCTGCTGGAGAAGCACGCGGTGGCGGAGGCGCAGGTGCAGGCGCTGCTGGGGGGGAAGGCCGGCGAGGGCAGCGCGGTGCTGGCCGAGGCGCGGGAGCGGCTGCAGGCGACGGCGGGCGAGCGGGACGAGCAGGCAGCAGCGGCAGCGGCGCTGGAGCGACAGGTGGCGGACGGACAGCGCGAGCTGCTGCGGCTGCGCGGAGACCTGGCGGCCGTCGACAAGGGGTCGCTGGCGGAGGCGCTGGCGGAGCTGCAGGCGACGGACCGGCTGGTGTCGGAGTCGCTGAGCCAGGAGGTGGCGTCGCTGCGGCGGGAGCTGCGGGCGCTGCAGGTGGACAAGGAGCAGCAGCAGCAGCTGCTGGTGGAGGCGCTGCTGTCGAGGGGCGTGGGGAAGGGGGGGGTGGTCGGGGCAGAGACGGCAAAGGAGGCGGCCGACGAGGCGGGAAACGGCAAGACGTCCGAGGCGGAAGACCAGCTGCGTCGGACGAGCGAGAAGAACGAGAAGCTGCGGGCGGCAGTGAAGCAGCTGAAGAAGGTGGGTGTCGCCGGACGAGGTCAGAGCTCTTGTGTGAAGGTGGCGTGGCGGACGTGCTGACAGATGACTCAGCAATACGACGCGGCCGAGCTGGAGCGGCAGGAGCTGCAGCGGCGGGTGCGGGCGGCCGAGGCGACGCCGGGCAGCGCGGCGGCGGCGGCGGCGATGGCGGCGCAGCGCGCGGCCAGCGAGCAGGCGCTGCGCAGCCTGCAGCGCGAGAACGCCCTGATCGCGACGGCGTGGTATGGCCTGACGAGCCGGCTGCAGAGCAACCACGTGGTGCTGCAGCGGCGGCAGGACGTGCCCAAGAGCTGGCTGAACAAGCAGCGGCAGATGGTGAATGGTGGGTGACGATGTTTGTTTTTTTGTTTGTCTTTGTTTCTTTGTTTCTGTCTTTCTTTCTTTCTTTCTTTCTCTCTTTCTTTCTTTCTTTCTTTCTTTTTCTTCTTTCTTTTTTCTCCCGTCTTCCCCCCCCCACTGACTTCTCAGCCACCCCCCGGAAATAGGTCCTCCCCGTCTCGCCGGCCGTGGCGTGGGCCGTCGTCCGCCGTCTCTGGCACGCATCGCTCCAATGGACCACCGCGGCCATTCCCGTGGTCCTTCCCGTGGCCCTTCCGCTGGTGGTGGCGCTCGCGGCCGCGCGGACCGCCGTCGCGCTGCCCGGCTGCGCTTCCGTCTCGGCGTCATTGCCGGCATCCGCGCCGACATCCGCACCGACATCCGCGCCGGCGTCATCGCCGGCTTCCACGCCGTCGCCGCGCCCGAATCCACCGTCTCTGTCGCCGTCGCCCTAGCCGTCCTCGTCGCCGCCGCTGCCGTTGTCCTGTCTGTAGCCGCGCCGCTGCCCTGCGCCCTGCTGCTCGTCGGCCTCTGCGTCGCGGCCGCCCTCTTCTCGCCCCTGCTCTGCGCTGCCGCCTATTATCGATATACCCTTGTCCGGCGCCGGCCCATGTTCTAGCGGAAGCTTTATGTAGATGACCAACGACTGTACGACACGTGACGGACCATCATGACTAGTCGATGGCTTTTTACTTCGAATACATCACATGACTTTTACTATGCCCGAATATCACATGACCACGTGACATCATATGACTACGACAATACATCACGTGACTACTCCGTGAGCGCAACAGCAATTCACTAATATACAACGGCTGTCCAGTCTCGACAACGTCCCTGCAAGGCCGCGGCTGTGCGTTGCCGGCCTGCACTCCGGCGCGGCTCAGCACGGCAGCAGGGACCAGACTGCTATAGACCTTTTCGACAGTATAAGAGACAAACAATCGGGCGAGAGAATAAAAAGGAAAAAAAGTTAAAACAAAGAAGCAAGACACGCCTACGGGCGGGCGTCCCCGTCTAGGCAAAGCCAAAGTAGTCGTTGCCTGCCGTGATGGCCTTGATCAGCTGCGAGCGCATAATCTCGTAGCTGTCGTACTCGGGCAGATCGAGTTCTGGAGGGGTTAGCACAGGCCACAGGCAACAGACAACAGACAGCAAACAAAACAAACAGCAAACGAAACAAACAGCAAACAAAACAAACAACAACAACAGACAGACGCCACTCACGGTTGAAACAGGTGTGCGAGCTCGGCAGACGGTCCTTGTTGCCGTAGTCCCGGTGGATGTTGAAGCGGTTGACGCCGTTCATACCCTCGAGCTCCTTGAAGCCGTTGAGCGGGACCTTGGAGGTGCCGGTGACGAACTGCAGCAGCTTGGCGCGCTCCTCCTTGTCAAACGAGCGGACGGCGCGCCAGAACCACTGGATCTGCGGCGAGGCGGCGTTGTAGTTGTGGTACTCGGTGTGGCTGCGCCAGTCGTCAATGTCAATGTCGGGCAGACCCGAGATCAGCAGCTCCAGCTCCTGCTCGGTGAAGATGCTGATCAGCTCGGCCGGGATGATGTCGTGGAAGCCCTTGAGGAAGTTCTCCATCTGGTCCTTGACGGAGACCAGCAGCTTGTGCTCGACCACCAGGCGCACGTAGTCGTGCTTGTTCTCGTCGGTCACGGCGACGTCGCGGCCGTTCTCGATCAGGTCCTTGACGGTGGTGACGCCAAACTCGTCGTCGACGACGGAGAAGGTCTCGGTGATGACGTCGGTGATGTCGTTCTCCAGCATCCAGACCAGCGACTTGTAGTACTCGGGGTCGAACGACTCCATGTCCTTGACCGAGACGGGCTTGCCCAGGATGCGCTTGTAGACGGCGCGGCTGAAGTAGCACTCCAGCAGGCGGCCCTCGTACAGGGCCTTGCCGATGATGCGGCCGATGAACTTGAAGAACATGAGGTGCTCGTCGTTGATGCCGCTCAGCTTGTTCGGGTGGAAGGTGGTGCGGTCGGACGAGACGGGGATGAAGAGGGCGTAGTTGGCGTCGAACATCTGGCGGGCCAGGACCTGGAACCACTCGCGGGTGACGCCGCCGGCGTCGACGCCCTCCTCGCCGTAGAAGCGGATGTTGAGCTTGCCGTACTTCATCTCGTCGCCGGTCTTGAAGTAGAGCGAGCGGAAGGAGTCGTGGAAGACCTGGTCGCGGCGCACCGACAGCTGCAGCGCCGGGAACGACGGCCGCGCGTGGGTCTGGCCGCCGGCCTTGGCGTGCACGCTGCGGTTGAAGTAGTTGCGCTTGTTGTCGAACTCGAGCACCTTGGGGTTGCGCACCAGCAGCGAGAACGTGCCCGACATCAGCTTCGGGTTGTTGCGCACCAGCTCGTTGAGCACGCGGCGATGCTCCTCGGTGAAGCCGAAGAAGAGGTCGCGCACCGGCGCGTTGTCGTCGGCGGGGCCGGGGCTGGAGCGGAGGAGGGCGTCTGCTGTGGTGGTGGTGGTGGTGGTCGTCATCGTCGTCGTCCCCCCCTCGTCGCCGGCCGTGCTGCTGCTGCCGCCCCCCTGGCCAACGCCCGCATTCTTGCACACCACCATCAGCGACTCGATCAGCGGCAGCAGGATCGTCGCCACGTTCAGCATGTTGTCCCGCTGTCGGATCGCCGCCAGACACGCGCTCAGCCGTCCCCACATGGCCGAGAAGGTCGCGTTGCGGTACAGCTCGCCCATGTAGTCGTCCCCCCGGTCCCCCCGGTCCCCCCGGTCCCCCCCGTCCCCCCCGTCCCCCCCGTCCCCCCCGTCCGCCCCGTCCGCCCCCTCGCCGTCGGCCTCGTCGCCGCCCCCCCCCAGCGCCGCCTGCACGCCAAACAGGTGGTCCAGCGCCGTCAGCACCCGCAGCAGCTTGTTCTGCTCGGCCGCGCCCGGCGAGAACTTGGCCAGCGCGATGCCCTGGATCTCGGTCCCCGTCTCGGCCGTCTCGATGTGCGGCAGCAGCGCCTCCAGGTCCGCCAGGATCTTGTCGCTCAGCGCCTTGGCCTGGCGCGTCAGCTCGTGGCCGAACAGCCGCTTCGTCCCGCCGATGCACGACAGGTTCTTGATCGTCGAGATGGTGTTCTGGAACGTCTTGGAGCTGCACTCGCGCGCCACAAACACGTTGACCACCAGCGCCATGTAGCTGTCGGGGATCAGCGGCGGCTCCAGCTCGCGCGTCTTGTTCTGCTCGCCTGCCGCTGCCGTTGCCGCTGCCGTTGGCGTTGCCGCTGCCGCTGCCGCGATTCTGACCAGCGTGGCCGCCGCCGCTTCGGGGTCGTCTGGTGCTGTCGCTGTCGGCCCTGTCGCTGTCGCCGCTGCAGCCGCTTCCCCTTCCCCCGTCGATCCCGAGACGACTGGCCCCCCCGCCGGCCCGTCCGCCCTGCTCTCCCCCTCCCCGCGCCTCCCCCTCTCCTCCACCTCCCGTCGTCGCCGCTCCAGCGCCTGCAGCGGCAGCGTCACCTTGTTCAGCAGGTCCGCCAGCAGCTGCATCACCGACGAGCTCTCCATCACCAGCTCCTTCTCCAGCAGCAGCAGCAGCAGGTTGATGCCGAACCGCGACGCCCGCGACTGCACCGCCGCCTTGGCCTTGCGGCTGCTCGCCGGCTTCCGCAGCGACGCCCCCGCAATGTCGTGTTCCGTCAGGAAGAGCGACGGGATGTGCAGGCTCTTGCTGCACAGCTCCACCAGCAGGTCCAGACACTGCTGCATGATCAGCAGCGGCGAGCTCTCCAGGTGCGTCTGCAGCATCGCCGCCTGCTGCCGCTTGCGCGCGCTGCCCGGCCCCGTGCCCGGCGTCGTCGTCACCGCCGCCCCGGCCCCGGCCCCGGTCCCGGCCCCGATCCCGGCCCCGGAACCCGCCCCGGAACCCGCCCCGGATGGCCCCCCCGTCTTCGCCCCCGCCTCCTTCGCGTGCATCCGCGCCTTGGCCGACAGCTGGCCGAAGCACCGCTCGACCGCGTCCATGTCCGAGCTGCCGTCCTGCAGCACCTGCAGCAGCGTGCTGATGATCTCCAGCCGCGTCTGCCGGTTCTGGCACAGGTCCATGAAGAGGCTGAAGAGGCTGTTGCGTGCCGATCCCTGCTGCGTCACAAACAGCAGCCGCAGCAGCGTCGCCACCCCCGTCTTGTCCATCATCTGCACCACCGGCCGTCGCTCCACCTTGGCCACCGCCGCGCTCGCGTCTGCCGCCCCCGCCGCCCCCGCCGCCGCCCCCGCCGCCGCTGCTCCTGCTGCTCCCCCTGCTCCCCCTGCTGCTGCTGCTGCTGCCGCCACCGCTGCCGCCGCCGCTGCCGCCGCTCCCGAGCCGCCCTCGCCGCCGTTCCGCACCGCCTCCCCCTCCCGCAGCCGCTGTGCTCGCTGAGGGGGCGCCCGGTTCATCAGCGACCGCGCCAGGTGCTGCAGGTTGGGCGGCAGCAGGTCGTGCAGCTCGTCGCCCTGCTCCATCAGGATCTGCTCGCGCAGCTCCAGCGGGAACGTCATCAGGATGCTCGCCGTGTCCATCTCCTGCGCCGTGTTGTCCCCGCCCTCGTCCTGTCCGCTCGCCTGCCGCCGGTCGTCCTCGCGCTGCCGTCGCCGCTGCTCCTGCCGCTCCTGCTGCACAATCTCCATCCGCACGTCCTCCGGCAGCGCGTCCAGGAACTCGTTGAAGTTCTCGATCTGCTCTCCCGTCGACTCCGCCCGCTGCCGTGCCTCCGACCGTCGTGCCGTCAGCGTGCTCGCAATCACCTCTTCGCGGAACTCTTCCGGGAGCGCTGCCAGGTATTCTGCGTCGATACCGAGACCCGTCACGTCGATCTCCTCGCCGCGGATCGTCGTCATGATCCGCTGCTGTGGCGCCTCCTCCTCGTGCTCCTCCTGCGCTGCCGCCCCTTCCGCGCCGCTCTGGCCGCCGTCGGCCTGCACCCCCTCCATCGGCTCCGAGCTGTGCCGCTCCGCCGCGTCGTCGTCGTCGTCGCCGCCTTCGCCTTCGCCTTCGGCCCCTCCTGCCGAGACTGCCGCCTGTCCCGCCGCAGCAGCCTGTGCCTCCCGTTCCGCCTGTTCCCGCTCGCGCTCCTCGGCCTCTTCCCTCTCGCGCGCCTTCCTCTCCTTCTCCTCTTCCTCCTCGCGCTGCCGCCGCTCCTCCTCCTTGCGCTTCCTCCTCTCCTCCTCCTCCGCCTTCCTCTTCTCCTTCTCCTGCCGCTCGACCTCCTTGCGCGCCCTCTCCTTGCGCGCCTCCTCCATCGCTGCCGGCGCGAGCATCACCAGGATCCGGTAGAACATCGACGACTCGGCCTTCTCGTTAAAGGTAGGCCCGAACACCATCTTGGCCTCGTGCACCCACCGGTCGCTCGTCGACGCCACCCGGAACGAGATCGCCTGGTGCGGCTCGACCGGCGATTCCCGCCGCGGCTCGGCAGACCGCAGCTCGTGGCCCGCACGCGAGTCCGCATGGTTGGGCGAGCTCACCTCCCGGAACTCGTTGCGGAGGCCCTGGTGCGTGATCTGGAAGTGGAACGGCTGGCCGCGCCCCGCGAGATTCGGCAGAGACGCCATCAGGTCGTTCAGGAACGCGATCGGGTTGTCCGGCGCGCTGAACGCCCCGCCCGGCATGCCGATACGGAACGTCGTCGACGAGTGTCCCGTCCGGCTGCTGTCCCGCGGCGCCCCCCCGGCCCGACGGAGCAGCGGGTTGATCGCCTCTTCTGCGCTGTTTCCGGCACCCGCTCGGTCCGTCCGGAAAATGTTGCCAAATTCCGTCGTCCCGTCCCGCGATGACCCAAACACAAATGGCGGAAACGGACTCCGCATGCCACCATGGCGGTGGCGCGCAATCACGTGGTTGTGGTGGTTGTGGTGGTGGTGGTGGTTCGGCTCAATCACCAGCGTGTCCCACGTCAGGCCCGCAGGCACGTCCTGCTGCATGCCGTCCTCGTCCGGATAGCCCTGCTCGTAGATGTATTCCTCCTCTTCCATGCCGTCCTCCTCGTCCTCGTCCTCTTCCTCGAGGTCGTCCTCGATGTAGGGGTCGTCGTAGCGGATCCCGTCCTCGTCCTCCATGAATGTCGGGTTCATAGACCGCGCCAGTTCTTCGAGCTGGTCGTTGGGGTCACCGTCCGGCAGGTGGATCTGCGCCTGGTGCAGGTCGCCCGCGCCCGCGTCATAGCCGTCCTGGTCGTCATCGTCCTCCTCGTCCTCGTCCTCGTCATCGTCCTCTTCGCTGGTCTCGCTCTCCCAGCCCGACGCCCCATCCTCGTCCTCAAGCTCCTCGATGGCCTCAATGTGATCTTCCAGGCCCTCCATGTCTTCGGAGCCGACCTCGTCGCTATCGTCCTCGTCGTCCTCGTCTCCCTCCTCGTCGTCCTCGTCCTCGTCCTCCTCGTCGTGATCGTCGTGATCGTCCCCGTCTTCCATGACAAGCTCGACCACGCCATGCTCGTTGTTGAGATGCTCGACCCTGGCCATCTCGTCCTCGTCTTCGTCGCTCACGTTTTCGTCGTCTTCGTCTGTCATGTCGTCCTCGTAGTCCATCTCGCCTTCGTACATGTCTTGATCTGGGAGCGTGGTCAGTACGAGGGCAACCCCGAGGAAGAAGCAGATGAGCCTACCAGCATCGTCCGAATCGGAAAACTCCTCCTCTCCCCCTTCGAGCATGCCCAGAGAGGAGTTCCGGTACAGGTCTGGCGTCTCTTCGCGGTCGTCCTCCATATCGGACAAGGACGACGTCGATATCGCATCGTACTCGACCGGGCCCGGTGATGCAGAAGACGTGAGGATGTTGAGGCGGCTCAGCTCGATGGCAGTGCCGGTGAGCACGTTCAGGACGCGCAGAATCTGCTTGACCGTGCGCTTCACCCCCGGGAACGCCAGGTCAACGTCGGCGATCGACGCCGTCAGGGCGGCCAGGAAGCCCTTCTCGTACATGAGACGGCGCAGCTGCATCTGCGAGTGCGCAATCGTCGTCTCCGAGAACGGGCTGTGGTTGACCAGCGTCCGGTCCTTGTCGCCGCCAATCATGCCGGCCATCAGCTCGGCGAGGGCAGTCATCTTGCCGTAGCGGACGTCAATCGGCTCCGTCGAGACGGTGGCCTCCTTGTAGGCCTTGAGAACCGTGTCGAGCACGAACCGCCGCACGAACAGGAGATCGGTCTCGTCGTCAAACTCGTACCGGCTCCGCGTCCGGTCGATCGGCCGCTCGCTTGTCTTCTCCACCAGGGAAACCAGCAGACGCCGCGCCTGGTCGGCCATTGCCTGCTTCTTCTTGGCCACGATCGTGTCCTCGGGCACCGGCGACGCCGTCGGAACAGAGTAGGTGCCGCAGAGGACGTCGTGCAGGAGGTAGTTCAGCACGCTCGATCTCGGCTTCACCGGCGTGTGCGTCTGGAGGGCCACGCCGCGCTTGAAGTTGATGAACTCCATCTTGGTCCGCGTGTAGCTGTGGAGCAACTCCGTCAGGCAGAATACGAGGAAGCCCCGGAACACGAAAATCGGATGCTCCGAGGACTGGAACGTCTTGGACACCTTCTTGTCGCCGCCGCCGCTCTTGGCCTTGCCGCTGTCGTTGGCTTTGGCCCCGGACGAGGCTGCTGCGCCTTCTTCGCTGCCGGGGACGGCTGCAGAAGAGGCGGTCGAGGCAGCCGCTTGTGCAATGTCGGTGCCCAGCGGCGTCTTCTCGACATCCTTTGCCGCCTGGCTGGGCTCGACATCGTCAACCTTCTGGTATATCATCAGCTGCTCGAGAAGGAAGGTGATGACACCGTCCGGATTCTCCACAATCGGGCGCTTGTGCTCGGAAGCCGTCTCTGCCTTGGGCGCATCAGGCATGTCCTTGTCGACGTTGCTTCCGTGGCTTGCGCCGTTGCTGCCAGACGCTCCGCCCGCACCGTTCGTCTCTGTCGACGGCCGAACATCGTTGATATTGAGATCTTCTGTCAACTGGACCGCAGGCCCAAGCGAATCGTCATGGCTGCTGTTTGCCGCCGCGTCGGATGTGCTGCTGCTAGGCCTGCTCTGCTTTCGGCTGACCGTAAAGGAGTAGTTGAGCACGTTGTCCGTAGACGGCCAGCGATGGATCTGCACCATCTCCTCGACAACGGAGCCAAACACCTTTGGGTTCCGCAGGGCAACATGGCCCAGATACTGCAGAAACGCCTTCAGGTCGTGCGTCCGGGTGTTTCGGTGTGGTGACGTTTCGAAGAACATCCGGATCT
The DNA here is from genome assembly GCA_029299595.1 of Grosmannia serpens. Lineage (NCBI taxonomy): Eukaryota > Fungi > Ascomycota > Sordariomycetes > Ophiostomatales > Ophiostomataceae > Grosmannia > Grosmannia serpens. The sequence continues at coordinate 114,781 of JANSMH010000025.1, forward strand.
CTGCACGCATGACTTGGCGGAGAACGTCGTCGTCCTCGACAATATGCCGCAGAATCGTCACAATGTTGGTGCCAATGCGGGTCTCCTTGAACCCGCTCGCCCCCATGCCGGATAGCTGCTTTACCATGAGGAACAGCCTTTGCAGATTCTTCTTGTCGCCAACAGTCTTGGAAACCTCGCGCCGTCTTGTCATGATCACGAGCAGCCGGCTGACCGACACGGCCAAGACCTCGTCCTTGCCCACCCGCGGAAGGATATCCAGGGCGGAATCCAGAAGGGTGGCGTAGTTTGCCTCGCTCAGGATCGGCTTCTTGTCCTCAATTTCCGGGTCCTCAACCTTCTCCGAGTCCAGGGTGGGCAACACCCACTTGTAGCCCGGCAGCTGCTCGTCCTCGATGGCAAGAAGCTCAAAGAGTAGGTAGAAGTGTGGCAGCCAAGGCGGGAGCTCCTCGGACGAGCTGCCAGGTGGGATTTTCAGGAATCCAAGAAGCTCGTCCATGTTGTCTCGCAGGCAGTCAACCGTGGAGCGGAAGAATGAGTTGACGTCTCGGATGAGAAGACAGAGGAGATGTGCGTATGCCGCAATGCTTTGCGCGTGTGTTTTCTTGTTCTCCTCGTCGATCGCAAACGACATGAGGGCTTCTGTGAGTGTCTCGCCCACATCCTGCTGGGCGCCGCTGGCCGTTCCAACCGGCTTCAACACGCTCGTCGAGATAAGCTCCGATATTTCGTACACGGCATCTGGATGCACCTGGATGACTGTGAGGCAGCGGTCGATCAGATTCTCTCTCAGCTTCTTCCGCTCTTCCTCGAGATCCTCCCGCGTAACAACATCCGAGACCGGAGTTTCGTCCTTTGGTTCAGTCGTGGTCGTCGGCACAACAACTGCCGAGTTCTTGTCCGAGTCCGTGCTAGAAGCGGGCTCCGTTCCGCTGGCCGGCGGTGCAAGTGAGGAGGATCCGTTGTTGGCAGACTCGTCAGATGCGTTGTGCTGCTGACGCAGTGGCGAAGGTGGCAGGATCGGCGGCGGAAGTGATGGCAGAGCCGTCAGAGTCGTAGCCAGGGGATGCTCGGGATCGGTCACATCTCTGGCAGCACGAAGACCCACGTCTCCGACAACAGACTCGAAGAGGTCTTCCAGACCAAGATTGTTGTCCAGTGCCATGGGATCCATGGGGAACGGAAGTCTGGGAGCACCGCCGGCAGTCGCGGATGGGGTTGAGGACGCCGGAGTAGCCGTAGCCGGAGTGCCAGAAGCCGAAGCATACGGCGTGGCCAAGGCTTCAGCCGATGACCCTGCTGCAGGCTGGGGTGCATTTCGTTGCGCCAGGTCCGCGCGCCGCCGCTGTACGAGCGCTTCGGCATCTTCGCTCGGTACGGGATGGCGGGGGCCAGCGAGCCCAGCCTGATGGGCGGTACAATACTCCAGAGAGCCCTCAGGCACGTTGTTACTGCGATAGCAAGCTTCGTCGAGCAGGTCCTGGGGGAATTTGGCCCGCTCCGGTGGCCTTGAAGTAGCCGGCCAGTTGAAGGCAACCCGCTCGCCACCAAAGACGGCCGTGGGAGACACTCGGGTCCTCGTTGCGCGTGTGAAGCTGCTTTCTTCCATCTGCCCAGCAGCGATCGTCCTCAGGATCTCAACCATCTTTGACAACAGGGTTGTCGAGATCTTCTCGGCCACAGAGGACTGCCAGAGATCCATCACCGCCGGCAATATGGCCATGCGAACCTCAACAACAAGCTGGTGGGTGGCTTGTTGCGAATAATGGCGGTCTCCCGTTCGTCCAAAGATGTTAACCAGGGCAGCCGACTCGATGCTTTGTCCAGAGACAAGAACGCTGTAGAGGTCCAGAATCCTCTTCATACCAATGCTGGCCAGGAACAGCTTCGACGAGTCCTCTTCCGACAGCGTGTGAGCTGGTTCCGGCTGGTCCTTGTCGATCTCCTGGGCGAAGTTGCGAAGGATGGTGTTGAGAATGTCAAAGCCGCCAAGCGACTTGAACGCCAGAAGCACTGGCACGACAATGTGGGTCATACTGCTGCTTCCGTGCTCGCTATGCCGTGTGTGGTCAACCAGTATTTCGTGCAGAGCTCCTAGCAGGATCTTGCAGTGCTTATGGCCCGCAGGCCCACTGACGTCCAGAGCCTTGAGCGGATCCAAGATGGTCCCTGCAATCGCCTCTGCAAGCCGCAGGTGGTGGTACCGCTGGAACTGGTCCCTCTCCCTACGAGGTAGGAGTGCCTTTCCCATAGACTGGAGGATCTGGACAATCACAGACGTGAATGAAGATAGCAGCGTCCGGACCACCTGGTAGTTTTGATAGGCATCGGAAGATTGCTCTTCTTCTGTCAGCTTGTCGGCATCAGCGACTCCAGAGCCGTCTTGGTTGTTCGGCGTGTCCATCGAAGAAGGCGGCTTTCGGGACCAGCGGTCGGGAACGGCTGCAGAGATAGCTTCCTCTTCGTTCATGACATAGACAAGGAAGGGGCCCAGTCGCTTGATCAGACTCTCGTAATAATCAAAGACGTTGACATTGTAGAACGAGGTTGTTCCCTGCCGTGCCAGAGGAAAGCAGACCTGCAATGCGCCGAGGAGGGACTGAGTCTTGGACAGCGCCCTCACCATGGCTGTTCCCTCAGCTACCTGATCAGCCGTGGGCGTCGCATCTCCAGGATGAACGAGAGATGCAAAGTAGGACACATGCCCGGGCTTTTTGTTTTCGCTTCTGCTGCTCTCGGTATCAACGGCTTTGCCCTTCCCGTTCTTTCCGACATCACTGTCGTCGACGCTGCCGTCTGTTAGAGGCGAAAGGTCATCCATAGCACCCAGTGTCCGGCATAGCAGGGATGGAAGGCCGATGACAGAGCATTGGTCGAACAGCTGGGTGACGGAATGCTGCAGGCTTCGCGCAACCAACGGCGGATTCTGGTTGAACGGCAGGCCAGGGGATGCCACGAGGTCCAGCACGAGCTCAATGCCGCCCTTCTGGATGAAAAGCGCTTGCAGCCTGCCGTTGTTCTGGTAGGCGTTGAGAAACAGCATTGTTGCATTGACATATGGGCCGGCATCGTGGCAGACTGTAGGCGTTGGAGCCAAGGCTTCACCATCCGCCGCGGGGTGGGATACCGTGAGAGCGTCTGTCATCTCGACATCCTCGGAAGCGGCAGCAGCACCGGCTTTGCCGCCATTGTCAGGGCCATCCGCTTGCTGTGGTGGCAGTGGGAAAAGCTTCACACCCCAGGCAGACGTTTGCGCCTTCGTGTCAGCCAGATAGCGAACCCGGCTCACCATGACCAGAACGGCATTGGCGATGGCTGTCCGCAGCGAGGGGTGATGGCGTGCAAGCTCGTCAAAGTTGCTGCCGATGTTGGCTGGCAGTCCCGGCTCGTTCTCCATGCAGCGGATATGGGCAGGATTCTCGAAAATTTCAAAGTAGCTTTCGAAGGCGCGCGAAGCCACCACCATCCTGCGCCCAGAGTTGTTGAGTGAGATCGAGTTGAGGATGGAGGGAATGGCGCCAATGGCTTCGGTAGACGGCAGAATGCCACCAGCCAGCTTGTGCTCGCGTGGCCGCCCCAGCTCCTCGACGGACAGTGGGCTCTCGAGAGTGCTCACGCCAAGAGCAGAATCCTCGGTATCAATGGGAAGATCTAAGTCGGGGTCGGCGTTGTCCCGGCTGTCGTTGTCATCACCATCAGCGCTGCCACCGTCCTCGGCTGCCCTGCTCGGGGTTCCTCCAGCATCGGCACTCTCGGCATTTGCGGCAGCACTCTCGGCATTTGCGGCAGCACTCTCGGCATTGGCAGCAGAGCCGCCAGCTTCGGCATTCGGAACTCTGCTTGTATCGCCCTCGGTGGCCTGGGCTCGTGGCTCGTCTGTGGGCAGCGGCCGGCCAGTGATGGCCTGAAGAAAGCTCTGGATCAGGCCCGACTCGGACAAGGCAGCGAAGCTGGTTGGGTCGTGGTTGATAAAGTGACTGAGAGCGGTGGCAGCGTTCGTCCACACGACAGAGCCATATACTGTCATGTTCTCCAGGATGGTACGCAGACTGTGCAGGAGCTGCGTGTTGTCGACCAGATTCCGGAGTAGACGGTCTGTGCCAGGCCCAAACTGGAACGAGCTTGCCATCAGGTGATATATGAATTTCAGCAGCCACTTGAGAGTCTGTTGGAGGTAAAAGGGAACGTCATAGTCGATGACGCTGCAGCGCATGTTGGCAGGCGTCACGTCGCCGCTCTCGACAATCCGCTTAGCCGAGGCCGCCGTGTCCACCAGGAGCTTGGAGACAACGTCCAGGCCATGTGCGTTGGCAAACGGCTGGAACGACGTCGGGAAGCTCAAGACGACAGTGTCGAGAAAGGTGACGACGACGAGGTAGTTGCGCTCGGCGATTTTGGAGCGTACGTTCAGGGCATCGATCAGAATGTCCATCAGGCCTGCAGTCATCATTTCGGGCATGCGGTTGCCGATAGTCAGGTGCAGAGTAAGCGAGAACAGCTGCTTGCGCCAGTCGTCGTTTTCAATGACCTCCTCCGGCGTCTCCGGCTTGTCTTCCTTCATGTCGGCCACCGCTTTGCGGAGCACATAGAGCAAGACGCCATGGTTTACGCTTGCATTCACCGCGGACATGACATCAGCGTTCTTAGACGTGAAGCCAGCCAAGCTCTCGAGCAGCTGGAGGGCTATGGTCTGCAGCCAGACAGGCAGAGGGGCTTTTCCGGCGCCAGGGCGGATGAGCTCGGCCAGTTGGTATGTGAGCTGGAATCTTTTCGGCTCTTCCGAGTCCTGCTTCAGGACCTTTTCGATAAAGGCAATCTCGGGATGGATGAAGGCCAAATTGGTGATTGCAAGCAGGCGAACGGCAAGAGCCAGCTGCCGCAGCTCAACAGAGTCGAGCAAAGCCTTGGCCGTCCGAATGCGGCTCAGCACCTCGTAGCGTGACAGTGCAGGCATCTCCGCCGGACAGCGGGCCATGAGCTCGTAGACGGAGCAGGACTGGATGGCATGATAGGCGATCTCAAAGGTCCGCTGGCCAGAAGCAGCACTTTCCTCTCCTCCAGACCAGCGAGTCGGCGCTGGTGTGAAGGACGTTGGCGCCTCGTCCGCGGCCGGGCCAGGAATGCCGGCCCCGGAGGCAGCGCTCGTGCGGTCCGCCCGCGGAGTCCGGTCTTGACTGCCCATGGTAGAGCTGCGGCGCAGCGGGGTTGGGGTGGACGGTGCGGATGCATACGAGTCAGAGAATACGCGCTGACCCCGCGGCGAGTCACTCTCCGAAGTGTCCTGCTGTCGCGGTTGGTGCTCCGGGTAGTACGTGACCTTGACGTCTCCCCAAACTTTCCACGACTGGGGAGAGGCGTTTCTGTTCTGGTTGTCTGGGTCTGCTGCGCCTTCAGCTGCGATGGCGACAAAGTCGTTTGTGAACATGGTCGTGACACTCTGCGAAGTCGCCATCGTTGCTGTTATCGCTGTTGTCGCTGTCGCCGTGGACGGCGATCCGCCCTCTGCCTTTTCCTTGCCCTTGCCACTTGTGGACGCTGGCGTGGGGCCAAAGGGGTGGGCAGATGCAGCCGGCACGGAAGAACCGGCAATGGGGGTCTTGATAAATGGCTGGGCCAGCTGCTGGACTCGCTCGAGGTCAATGTCGTAGTGGTTCTGAAGCAGCGCGGTGTGGAAGACGCGGGACGTCGTGCTGGCGCGCTTATATGAGGCGTGGTACCGCAAGGCAAGCTCGTGGCCAACGTGCAGGGCGGCCTTGAGGATGTGGAGGGATGCGGAGTTCAGGAGGCTGCTGAGGTGGGCGCTACTCGCATAGATGCTTCTGTTGCCGCAGTGCTGGAGGAGGCCGCGCGTGAACTTGAGGATCGCGAGCACCAGCTGACTGTCACCATCCGCCCCGAAGCCGAGCCGGTCAAGCTCGGCATCGTCCCACTTTCGGGTGTCGCGGAAGTCGACCGGATGGGAAGCAGTCTGGAGGAGGATTTCGCATCCAAAGTCACGCATCTGGGGCCCGGCCTGGAGGCCGTACGTCTGAACAAAGCACTCAAGTATATTGTCGAACCTGTTCAGAAGGGGAATCCAGTGATACAAGTCGCCGCGCGGGAACGGCCATCTTGACGGGAACTTGTCGAGCTCGCTGGGCAGTAGCGGCAGCGGGGATTTCGTGACTGTCTGGACGTATTCAGCTAGCCAAGGAGACTGTGGGAGAGAGCAATGTCAGCAAGCAGGCCGCGACGGGATACAGGGGGCAGCCAAGACGGAAAAGAGGCAAGGCTTCGGGGGCCAGTGGAGGGGTAAAATAGGCCGTGACATCGAGTAGGAAGGCAGGGCGGGTTCCGGTGGTCCCTGGACGCCGACGCGAACGCGACTTACCATGGACTCCTTGTGCTTGGACTGCAGGCTCTTTGATATCTTGACCATCGTGCCGATGTCTTGTTGGCAGAGCAGGAGCTCCACCGAAAACCAAAGCGAGAGTGGATGGAAGGCTGAAAGAGCTCAGCTCAGGTCCCCCCCTCGGCTGCCAGGTTGTCCGTTTGGCCAAACATCCAGCGCCGGAAGTCGCCTGCTGCCGTAAATCAACTGTTCGTGGGGTCGAGATGGTGACAGTATTGGACCCAGGCAGGGTTTGCAAGGACAGCCCTAGAAAAAGACGTGTGCAGACGTCTCTATGGCTGCCAAGCGGCCCACTGTAACGGTATGCTGAAGGACCAGGTTCGATGCCAGCGGACACGGCGTGCAGGATGTGTCGATGGTATCTCTTATGGCAAGCGCAGCGAACGGTCAGAGTGGTGTGCGTGGTGCAGGAAGAAAAGCAGGGTAAGGTCAAAGTAAGGTTGTGGAAGATAGAGGAAGTGGAGATGGAAATTTCAGGATTTCGTTGCTTGCAAAGCTTCCCGTTGCCTGTTGGCGGCCAGTGCGTGTGCGGGCAGACAGGCGCGTTAGGCGGTGAATGAGTGGTGAGTAATTATTATGGAGTTAGCTGTGCCGGGGCAGAAAAAAAACGTCACTGAAGGAAGATAGCCGGCGGTCGATTTTCACGGAACAGTGGTCCAAGCGCCCTGCGACTGCCGTTCAAACGGCAAATGGGCGTTACTGGACGCTGCCGCAGGTGGTAAGATATAGGGAGAGACAAGCCCTGGCGCCCACTAGACGGAGCGCAATACCCGGGATCGGTGTAGAAATGTCGGTTTTGGCGGGCGTTTAGACCAAATGGAGTCTGGTAAGATTAGATATCTTGAGATATCTTACATTTTACAGCCTTGCTTGGTTTCAGCCGCAACTCCTGTCGGGGCAACGCCACTTAGCAAAGATGGCTCTAGGCAGCTATGCAGCCGATAGCGGTGGCATCTACAGGGCGCCTTTTTTTCGAGGTTGCAAAAAGGCTCTCCAATTCCAAGTCCCAGACAACAGGCTGCCTCCAGGGTGATCGTTCGAACATGCGTATCTTACGAGCGAGGAGAAACAAGGCAGACAGCAGCGGGTGAAGTGGGGAAATATAGCACCGGCCGTCTGCTGCGGCTCCATAGCAGCAAACAGGCCAATGGGGCTGCTTTGAATGTTTCCAACTCCGAGCACGTAAAAATGTTTCGGCTCAGCACCCATGTAAGTGCTGTATGCGCTTCCCTGACAGAAACACACGGTATCTAATTAAATTTCTGCATGTCTTTGACGAGGACTATCTTGGGACCCATATAAGCTGCCATGCAGGGCTTTTCATTCGCTTGCCGAGACGACAAGTTTTGTCGGGGTTCTACTCCCCCATCCATGACGTTTGGAAGCGTCATGATTATATCAGATATTGTTGCTCCTCATGACATCAGCATGTGATCGTTTGTAATGCTTAGGATGAGTACTTGTCTCAAAAACATTGTTGCTGAACCAGACCGCCACGTGATTTTTTTATCCAGGGGTGGGGTCGGTGCTTTGCGGGACGGAAAAAAAAGGCCAAAAAAAAGCGATTCGTCCGTTGCCACTTTGAACTTCACGTGCCAGTATGAAAGAGTAGGCCAGCAGAAAAGCTTCGCAATTTTTCCTCTTCCTTTGAGAACCTCTGCTCATCGCTTTCACTACCGTCGAGATACTGCTCCTGCCATTGGCCGTCGACTTTGCAGGAAGCTGTCGCACACATTCGACTCTGGTGTTTCTTCAACTGCCCCGTCTTTTGTTCTTAGTTTTTCTCTTTTCGCCGAATAGCCGATTTTCTTCTTTACCGACGACACCTACAGCCTTCATTCACCATGCTCGACGCAACAAATGAGATCAAGCTCCTGACGGGCTCCAGCCACCCGACGCTGGGTCGGCTGATTGCTGAACGGTAAGGGCCCAAGCAGAAGAAGCATGAACTGCAATGGCATTCTCAATGCCATGTTATAACTTGCCCGGAAGCTAATGAACCTCTGATCCACAGCCTCGACATCGAGATCGCCAAGACGATGAGTTCGTGTCCCCCAAGAGACCGCATGCCCTCTCTTGCCAGGGTGCCTAGCCAGTGGATAATTAACAGCGCTTTGCTCTTCAGGCATTAATGACTCAAATCAAGAGACGGTAAGTTCCATATGCAGGCCCCCGTATACTTTTATATGCACGCGTATCTGACCGTTCCACAGAGTGTCACCATTGGCGAGTCCGTGAGAGATGAGGATGGTAAGAAAGCGGACGAAGGGGGGAATTCCAGGCTTTGACTGCCTGCGCGCCTACTAATGTCCACCCAGTGTTCATTCTGCAGTCCACAGCTCCTGGTGACATCAACAACGGGCTGATGGAGCTCCTGGTCATGATCCATGCTGTAGGTTACCATTCCGTCCGGGGATCACCCCACCGCGTGAGGCTTACCATGATGCCAAGTGCCGGACCGCATCTGCCCGACGCATCACTGCCGTCGTGCCCAACTACCCCTACGCCCGGCAAGACAAGAAGGACCGCAGTCGTGCGCCCATCTCGGCGAAGCTGGTGGCCGACATGCTCGTCCAGGCTGGCTGCAACCATGTGATCACGATGGACCTGCATGCCTCGCAGATCCAGGGCTTCTTCAACATTCCGTAAGTCCCCCGAAGGACGGGCGATGGGCCGTGGATAAAACGCCGCCTCCTCTGTCCAGCACTAACTCTATAGGGTCGACAACCTGCTTGCCGAGCCGAGCGTGCTGCGGTTCATTCGCGAGCACCTCCCCCTACAGGACACGGCCATTGTGAGCCCCGACGCAGGCGGCACCAAGCGGGTGACGGCAATTGCAGACCGCCTGGACCGTCCATTTGCTCTGATCCACAAGGAGCGGCCGCAGCCGGGCGTGGTGGGCCGCATGATTCTGGTGGGCGACGTTCGGGACAAGGTGGCCATCATTATTGACGATGTAAGTGGCGGGTGATTGCTTTACCCCTCCGAAACTCTGGTGCTGACAATCACTAACAAATGGCAGATGGCGGACACTTGTATGTTTGACTCAGAAGAGCATAACCCAGATTCCCCTTCTCCCTTCCATAGCAGCGCTGACAGCAGGATGTCCTTTCAGGCGGAACACTCGCAAAGGTAAGCAGGCTGCTGATCGGTCTTGTTGGCTACGACGCGCGTGCATACTAACTGTAATCTAGGCGGCACAGACAGTCATGGACCACGGTGCACGAGAGGTCGTTGCCATTGTGGTAAGTTGCCCATCCCTCATCGCCAAGCTTGGTTGGAACGAGAAGCTAACAGCATGGACAGACCCACGGCATCCTCAGCGTAAGTCGATGCGATGTGCCTGCGGAAGTGGACAACACGGCGCGGAAGCTGACTATTTCACAGGGCAAGGCTGTGCAGACCATCAACGAGAGCTGCCTGTCGCAGCTGATCGTAACGAACACGGTCCCTCTAGGCGACAAGATCGAGCGGTGCCCGAAGATCCGCATCATCGACGTCAGCGCCACGATTGCAGAGTCGATTCGGCGGACACACCACGGCGAGAGTGTCAGCTCCCTGTTCAGACACGTCCCCCTTTGAGGGGCAGAGCCTCGTGTATCGAACAGGGACACGGACGGGACGGGTGCAAGACGCTCTGTCGGACTGGGCCAAGGCAGTGGTTGTTTTGGAAATACACGCCTTCATACATTGGGACGGAAGAAGGGGGATTAGCTTTTGTGCTGTTTAGAATTCGTGCTTGCTCATTTGCATATTTGGTTCAATATTGTACGTATCGATAGACTGCCTACTTGGAGGCGAGTGGCCTTCAAATTGAGTTTCCTGTCAACGATCGCCCAGGTCAAAAATCATGCAGGTCACTCTTCCGGCCGGGAGGTATTTGATATTTTTTTGTTCTTCTGATATTGCGTCTTGTTTTGGTCTTGCATCTGCTCCATCTTGCAAGACGAAGCCCCCTCATCCAGCCCGTCCATCCCAACTGTCTGGCCGCCGCCAGCGTCATCTCTGCTTTTCTTCCGACAGTAGAAGGGGGGGGTGTCGTTCTTTTGATTTCATCTTTTTTTCATTCGTCTTATTTATTGGAGACACTGTGACAAGAAAATAACAAAGACACCATGAGATTTCCCATATTTTGCCCCCCCTCCCGTCCCCACGTGGAAGAATTCGAAAAAGTAGTAAGTATTGAGAAAAACGCCTGAAGCACTTTTTCTGACTCTCTACTTGTGAGAGCTTGCGCGCCGCTTGCGCAGGTCGGCCTTCTGGGCCTTTGCCTCGTGCACACGCTTGGCCAGGATCTGGGCGTACTCGTTCTGGGAAGAGTTAGCGGCTGGAGGAAGGAGAAGGGAAAAGGAAGGGGGGAGAAAAGACGAGAGGAGAAAGAACAAGAAACTCACCGCCTCGTCCTTGACCTTCTCCTGCTGGCGGCGCTTGAGGGCGATCAGGTGGCGCTTGTGCTGCAGGCGCTGGGGGGTGATGAGGCGCTGGATCTTGGGGGCCTTGGTGTAGGCCTTCTTGCCCTCGCCCTTGGGCTGGACCTCGCGGCGGATGACGTATTTCCGGACATCGTCCTCCTTGCTGAGGCCGAAGAACTTCTGGATCTTGCGGGCACGCTTGGGGCCCAGGCGCTTGGGGTGGACGACGTCGGTCAGGCCGGGGATGTCCTCCTCGCCCTGCTTGACAATGGCCAGGGCCAGGACGGACAGGTCGGAGCTGACGATGCAGCCGCGGACGGACTTGCGCTTGCGCTCGCCGGACCGGCGGACGCGGTAGCACGAGTGGCCGTCAGACAGCAGCAGGCGCACACGCGAGGGCTGGAGGACGCCCTGCTTCATGGGGAAGCCCTGCTTGTCGTTGCCGCCGGTGATGCGGACGACGTAGCCCTTCCACTCGTCACCGAGGATGTCTGCTGCGAGCTCGGCACCCATCTGCATTCAAATCGTCAGTCTTGCGGTTCCCAGAGAGAGGTCTGTGGTTGCCTCCTGTCGCAGCCGGTGTCGATGTGGGAAAAGGTCACTAACCCGACGCTCCATGAAGATCTGCAGGAAACCCGGTTAGCATTTGCGTGAATTTGGGGGCCTCCCGAGAGAGGCAGACAACGGAGGTGGATTCAAAAGACATACGCTCAGCTTGCGCTCATCCTCAACCTCAATCAGCTTCTGGGCACCGGTGGCCGGGTTGCTAATGTTCAACTGTGCACCAAGTCAGTACGACTATCCCCAAGACAGTCCCTCCAGTCCCCTTCAGAAATTGCGTGTTTGTGTGTGTCGAAAGCTCCAATGTCACTCGTCGTGCGGCGTCGTCCAGTCGTCGGGCCATTGTCGTCGCCATCGTCATTGTTACTGTAGGCGATTCTGTCCAGTGTGATCGCGGCTTTTCATGCTGTCATGCCAGGTCGTCGAGGCAAGTCGTCCAGTCGTCGAGCGAGGAGCGAAACAGAGGAGACACAAACCCCGGAATCCGAAGGGGACAATGCACCGAAGGTCTGCTGGGAGAATAAACGCACCTTCATGATGAATAGATTCCCCTGTCAGAAAATAAAAAGGAGAGGAGGGTGCTCGCGAGGAAAACAGAAGTCGAGTTTCTGTTGTCGTGTGTTGGGGCTCGCGATATGTCGGAGGGGATAGTGGTTAATTTTCTTATTTCATTTGGGGTGAAGCGAAAAAAAAGTTCCCAGCAGAATCCTGCTAGTCCGGCGTTTGTGGTGGGCTTACATAAGGATAGGGCTTGCAAAAAAATTGGCTGGTCCGTGCCTTTGATGGTCTCCGTTCTGATTCGCTGGCGGGGAGGACGCCATCTGGTTGGCTGGTCGGATGAGGGCTGCTCCACCCGTGCAAAAGACGCGAAGTGGGGTGTAAGAGTTGGATTTGTTCCATTTCTGGCAGGTGGCGACAGCTGCCAGGCATAGAGTGCAGAGCCTGACGGCATTATCACGAAGCATTGATCGCGGCCGAGGACGTGGGACTTTGAATTTCGACGCATCAACTTGAAATATGGAGGAAGACCGGGCAGAGACGGACATTGGCCTGGCGGCGGACATTGAAGAGCAGGAGCGGGAGGCGAGCAGGCAAGCGGATGAGGCACGGACAGGCGAGACGAAGCCGGCAGATGCATCGACAGACTTGGCAGCGCCAGAAGCAGCAACAGCGCCAGAAGCAGCAGCAGCAGCAGCAGCAGCAGCAGCGAGAGCAGCAACAACAGCACCAGAAACGCCACAACAGGAGCCAGATGGGCCAACCCAGCCAACTCGGCAAACCCAGCCAGCGACAGGCAGTCCAGAGAAGCCGGCACTCCGGCAGCCAAAGAAGCGGTTTGTGGGACGACGAGCGGCCGTCGAGGCGGCAGCGGCAGCGGCGACGGCACCGGGCGGCGCGCCTGTCAGCGTGGAGGAGGCCGGGGCAGTGGGTAAGCAACTGTGACGGGCGTGTCTGTGGGCGAGAGCGTCTTCGACGGCTGACGAGACCAGCACCGCGAGCACGGCCGCGACGGCCGGCGCGGCTGCTGAACCAGGTGCCGGCGGAGCTGCTGGACGACGCGGCGCTGCAGGCGGCGGTGGCGCTGCTGCCGGCCAACTACGCGTTCGAGGTGCCCAAGACGATCCACCGGATCCGCACGCTGGGGGCGCGGCGGGTCGGGCTGCAGATGCCCGAGGGGCTGCTGCTGTTTGCGACGACGGTGGCGGACATCCTGGAGCAGTTCTGCGCGGGGGTGGAGACGCTGATCATGGGCGACGTGACGTACGGGGCGTGCTGCGTGGACGACTACACGGCGCGGGCGCTGGGCTGCGACCTGCTGGTGCACTACGCGCACAGCTGTCTGGTGCCGGTCGACGTGACGCAGATCCGCACGCTGTACGTGTTTGTCGACATCCGCATCGACGCGGGCCACCTGGTGGCGGCCCTGGAGCGCAGCCTGGCGGCCGCGACGACGACGCTGGCGCTCGTCGGCACCATCCAGTTCAACGCCACCATCCACGGCCTGCGTCCGGCGCTCGAGCGCGCCGGCTTCGGCGTGCTGGTGCCGCAGATTGCGCCCCTGTCGAGGGGGGAGATCCTCGGCTGCACGTCGCCGCGGCTGGCCGTCGACGGCGACGCCGGCCTCGCCGGCCGCAGCCTCGCCATCCTCTACCTCGGCGACGGCCGCTTCCACCTCGAGAGCATCATGATCCACAACCCCGGCGTGCCGGCCTACCGCTACGACCCCTATGCGCGCAAGCTCACACGCGAGGCCTACGGCCACGCCGAGATGCAGGACCTCCGCCGTGCCGCCATCCGCACCGCCCGCGCCGCCCGCTCCTGGGGCCTCATCCTCGGCACGCTCGGCCGCCAGGGCAACCCGCACACCGTGGCCGCCATCGAGGCCCGGCTGCGCGACCGCGGCCTCCCCGTCGTCACCCTGCTGCTCAGCGAGATCATGCCGCACAAGCTCGCCCGCATGAGCGCCGACGTCGAGTGCTGGGTCCAGGTGGCCTGTCCGCGCCTCAGCATCGACTGGGGCTACGCCTTTGCCCGCCCGCTGCTCACCCCCTACGAGGCCCTCGTTGCCCTCGGCCTGCGCGACGACGACTGGGCCCGCGCGCCCGACGGTGCTGTCGGCGGCGTCTACCCCATGGACTTTTACGGCCGCGACGGCCTCGGTCGGACACGGGCCGGGCAGCTTGTATAGGGGGATGTGGGGGGGGTGTTGAGCGTGCTGGATGACGGTGAGGCGATGTAGAGCAGAGACACACCTGCACAGTTTCAAATGCAAGCGTTCTTATCTCATAATACACGTCTATCGTACAGTCGTCTCGTAAGCCGTCTCGTAAGCCGTCTCGTAAACCGTCTCGTGGCCGTCTCGCCGTCTGCCCTCTCTCCTAGCTCTGCACGCTCGCCGTCATGGGCTCTGGCCGCTGCGAAAACTGCAGCTTGTAGTGCACAATCTCGACCACGTCGAGGCGCTCTCCCGAGCCGACATCAGCCTTCTCTCCCGAGCCCGGCCGACCTCGCTGCACCACCGCGATGGGCCGCGGCAGCTTCTTGACCTCGCCCGTCAGCCGCTGGTATCGCCCCACGCGGAGATGGACGCGGCGCATCCAGGCCGTGTCCGAAGGGTCGCCGCCGGCATGGTAGTCGGGGAAGTCGAGGCGGCCGATGGGCGTCGTGATGGTCGTCGCCGTCGTCGTCGCCTGGTCGTCGTCGTCGTCTCTGCCCTCGTCCAGCCCCAACAGGTTGATGCTGCCCTGCAGCTCGAGCAGGGCCAGGCCGGCAGGCGTCTGCAGCAGCGGCGGCAGCGGGTTGGCGACCGCAGCCTCTGCCGGCGGTGGGCGTCGATGGATGGTAGCAGAGGAAGCCATGGGAAGAAAGGTTGTGAGTACAAAGTGGGGCATATATTTAAGAATAAATATTTAGATTCGGGAAATGGTCCACTTATACATAGCAGTTCAGCGTTCTCCTTACTTAATCCTCTTTTTTACTACTCCCATGTATCCTATTCAATGCCCCCAACCCCCAACCCCTAACCGCCTACACCGTCGTATTAACGCTGAAGCGGTACGTCGCCTGCAGCTCAAACGGCGCGTCGCCGGGCGCAAACACCTGACGGCGCTGGCGGCCCCATTGCGGCTGGTTGATCCCGTCGATCCAGTCCTCGACCTCGAGCACGACGCAGCCGTACTTGGGGATGGTGCGCGGAAAGGGGGCGTCGTCGCCAAAGAGGCCCTGGGTCTTCTTGAGCGCCATGGATCCGTTCTGGCCGCTGCACGAGTACAGCTGGAAGGCCTGCTGGTCCGAGAAGACGTCGAGCTGGATGCCGGACCACGGCGACTGCAGCCGGGCCACGAGGCTGTCGCTGTCGCGCCAGTCGTAGCTGCCGTCGCGGCTGACCAGGTAGCACGTGTCGTAGCCCGTGCAGTTGAAGCCGCAGTTGCCGCGCAGGTCCGGGCTCGCGAAGCTGGCGCCGAGCTGCTTGGGCGCCGTCCAGAAGTCGTTGGCCGAGCCGGCCGGGTTGGCCAGGATGTCGCCCGTCGGCACCAGGATGCTGTCCGTGGCCACGCGCTGGCCGCTGTGCGGCAGGTACAGCGAGTGGTTGAGCACCAGGTTCGTCTCGTTGTTGGCGAACCCGTCCAGGTTCCAGTACACGTGGCTGCTCAGCATGATGGGCGTTGCCTGCGTCGTCGCCGCCGCGCTCATCCGCAGCTGCCAGCTGTGGTCGCCCAGCGCGTACGTCACCAGCCCCACCACCTCGCCCGGGAAGCCCTGGCTGCCCGCCGGGTCCACGATCGAGAACGAGATGCTGCTGGCCGTGTGCGCCACCACCGAAAAGTTGCGCCAGTCCCACCCCTGCGGCCCGCCGTGCAGCGTGTCCACCCCGTCCGGGTAAAGCGGCGGCTCCGGGTTCTCGTTGGGCAGCACGTGGTACCTCGTCCCGTCGATCACAAACGAGCTGTTGCGGATCCGGTTCGCATACCGCCCCGGCACCCCCCCAAAGTGCGGGTGCTGTCGGTCTATGCCGTAGTACGACGCGTTGTCGAACCCGCCCACCAGGTCGCGCTCGATGCCCCACCGGTCGTGCACCAGCAGGTTCGACACCGACGCTCCATACGGGATGAACGACGCCCGGATCCCCGTCCCGTAGATCCAGTACTTGCCGTCCGCGTCCGGCCCTGGCTCGCTGCCGTTCATCGTCGGCATCGCCGCCGCCAGAGTCTCCCCCAGGAGCACCGCCCCCCATAGAGACACGAGGCCCGACAGGCGCATAGTCAGAGTGTGCAGAGTGTGCAGAGTGTGCAGAGTGGCCGAGTAGGGTGGTTGGGATAGAAGCAAAACTGGCGTCAGCAAGGCAGAGGACGTGAGAAAGAGGACGAGGGCCGAGTGCCAGACGCGTCGCCTGCTTATATCACGTCCGCCTGTCTTCCCGCGGCCCATCATCCCGTGGCCCATCATCGCCCCGACCACCGAGCGGCGAGCCTGTTGCACGTGTAGGACAACAGAAAGCGGATAATGGCAGGAAGAGGGGTTGAAGATACTTTTGCGAGTCATCCAAAAGGAAAGACTCGGGCGGGGGAAGGTACGCAGACGGAAGGTGCGGAGAAGCTGCTGCAAAAACTGTAATTTAGCCTGTAGTTGGCAAGATTCCTCGTCGAGCATCGTCGCATGTTATTCAGCGTATTATGCCTATATCCCCAGATCGCCCGATCTGCATTTCCCCACCTTCTGTCTCCTGTGCTCCTCTCTGTCTCCTCTCTCCTCTCTCCTCTCTCCTCTCTCCTCTCTCCTCTCTCCTCTCTCTCCTCTCTCCTCACTCTCCTCTCTCCTCTCTTGCCACCTCACAATGTCACCCTCGGCCTGCGCGGGAACCCTGGCTCCATTCTCTGTCTAACGTGTGATGCATCATCTCTTCCATAAAACTGTCTCAAATCCACCAACCGTGCACCTGACCGCCAATTCCCCCCATGTGCCGTACAACCGAAACCTGCATTCCCGTGTTGCTCTCCGCCTCTCACCAGAAACGCCCCGATGCCGGCACAAGGGCCATGGCCATCGGGTTGACTGGTGGCATCCACATCGTCTCGCCCTGCCCGTTGTCGATGAGCACGCCCACGCCGTCCATCTTCTCCACAAGCTCCAGTGCCGGCTCGAACATGGCTCTGAACATGCTCTCCTGCGCCGCCTGGCTGGTCCACTCTGCTGCCCCGCCAATGTCCAGCGTCTTGTTCTCCTGGAATGCCTCCTCCGCCCGCACCGACAGCACGCTGGCTTCGTACCATGACCCGAACACGCCCCGTACCGGATCATCTGCTGCCGTCGTGGCTCGCAGCACCCCCATCCGGCTGTCGCTGTTGTCTGGCTTCGTCTCGAGCTTCATGTGCCGGTTCCACGACACGTCCAAGAAGCTCTCTCCGTCTGCACTGATATGGCGTCCCACGTGACGAACCCGTGCGCTCAGAATCCTGGTGCAGAACTTCGGCCCCGTTGCTGCCGACATGCCATCTTCTTCCCTTGCCGTCTCCCGATGATCGTAGCCGACTTGGAACCGAGGACCGGCCCCGGGCCCTATGGGCCCCGACGGGACCACCATGGACCGCAGCAGCCCCCGCGCAAAGTCACCGTACATCTTTTCCAGTTTTTCCGTCGGGCTGTACAGCACCGAGACCCGTGCATCCCAGTGCCGCCGAATGCAGTGTATCCATATCGGTGGGCGCGCATCTTCAAGGCGGCGCATGCTGTACGTGAAGGCGTCGGGTTGTGTGCCGTCGATCTCGACAACGAATGGACTGTGTGGTTTCGGCACCCCGTCGTTCGTAAAGGAGAGGCGCTGGCATTTGAACTCGTACATCACACGCTTGTCATGTAAGGTCCACAGTGGCTCTAGCGATCCAGTGCCAATGACGCTCTCAATGTCGTTTGCGAATATCGACAGCGCCTTGGTGAACATGACGCTTCCAGGAGACACGCACACCGCGTCAAGCCGGGTCACAATATCTGCGGGGGCCCATCCCGATGCTCGCTCACCAGGACCATTGGTGGCAAGCCCGCTCGGGTTGGCATCCATCATGTAGATGCGGCCCAGTTCAGCCTGCATACGTATGCGACCTCTGCGGTACGGGAGGTCTGCTATCAAAAGCTTGATTTGGCGGCAAAGCTTTCGAGAGAGGGTGGAGTAAAACCCGCTGCCAGACTTGCTCATCCTGTCACTGGTCGAAATGGCACGTACCCCGTCCACAGGAAGGTCTATGAGCTGGTGATCTTCCTCTCTCCGGAGCACAAGCGGCCCAGCTTCGGTTGGTCTGGCCGCCATTTCGACAGGTGCCTCTGGGGTGATGTCGATAAGTGCGTTCTCTTTATTGTCATCATCCAGTGTGGTGATGAGTTTGTCAATTTCAGATGCACCATTTTTGGACGCAGTGTCAGTCTCTTTTTTCTTCGGTGCAGGGGTTGGGTTGTTTACAAACTCCCAGAGCAATCGCAACTGGTAGCTATATTTGTCAGTCCCGGGGGGTGGCGGAGGAGGAATAGGCTTCGGTGTCGGTGGCGGTTGGGCTTTGGCTGTCTCGACCTTTTTTTCTGTAAAATTGCTTTCCAGTGATAAGAGGTCAAGTTGCTTCTCCCACCCATTTGCTCCAACGTCCTCGAGTGGGGGCACAGATACTTTGTCTTCGCCTGTGCTCGACGTTTCCTTTGAAGCCACGATCCCCAAAGCTTTTGGCGCGTATTTTCCGTTTTTAAACCAGTCTGGAGACTTGCGTGCCTGGTCGTGGAAGAGTGGCTTCACCCTTGGGCCGAAGAAGGAGATCTCGGCCCGCTTGAAATGATCGAACACACAGATCCGAAGGCAGACCGCTTTGGAGAAGATGGCCTCGAACATGGCGTTCATTTTTTCGCCAGGGTACTGCCCGGGGTCCAAAATGGTCGAGGTAAGCATAGCGTCGTTGACATGCGCCATGTACCGCACATCTACGTGGTGAATGCCTTCGGTTTCGGCATGCAGGAGATGCTTTGGCGGCGGCATGGTATGGGCCTGGGACGAGTTAGTTCCTTCTACCTCAACCACAAACACAAGCAAGGACATATGGAGGGCACACTGACGTAGCGGCGAAACATGTTATCGAGCATCGTGCTGGCCTGGCTCAGACTCTGTTTGGATGGACCCCCGAGATATACAAGTCGGTCGGAGGAATCGCACTGAATAAATACGCCTGTCGACTCCGAGATGGCTGCCATTTCCTGTGTGCTGAGAAATGTATGAATCGTGATTGCGTCTGGTGTTTCTTCTTTCACGCGCTTCCACACCTGGGTGAAATTGTAACTGTCGAATCTGGCGGGACACTGGTAATCTATGATTGGTATCTTCGTGGCCACGGGCTGGCTAGGCAGCTCGCGGGGAGTTGGCACCTTGAGCCACTTGCTGTCAAGAGGTATCTGGTGATGTGAGGCGGCAGAAGTAAGTAAAGAGGTTACAATCATCAGACTGGGCTGATATATGACCAGGGAGGAGGAAGAACCTTTGAAGACCCGTCCCGAGTCTGTAGCTCGCTTTCGATCTCCGTATGAATTTTCCGGAAATCAGCCTGCACGTCGGAGATTTTGCTGGCCGGACAAGTGGCTTTGAACCACCCGTTTCCCGGCTCAAAGTCGAACTGGCCCTGGGGGTTCTGCCTTCGCAACGCCGCAAGGACAAGCTTGATACCGGCATCCTCATACTTCCAGACACTTGCCAAGTATATGTCAACGGAGACGTCCATTGTTATAAGGAAATGAGATGTTCGACTGGTGAGAAGTGAGAATCGCTATGGTGTCGAGAAAAAAATACGAAATAGTTGGGAGAACGAGGGCTCAAAGGTGCTGTTGCCAGCGGCCGTTCAGATAACAGTGAACTTAGGGTGACAGATCATAGGGTCCTTGTGCTAAAGAGAGATGGGAGTAAGGAAGATGAAAATGGGAAAAGAATTCTCCCAGACGGTTTGCCTTGGACGACATGAAATAATCGATGGGTGAGAGCATATAATGGCATGTATCCAGACTCCCAAGGGTGGCTGGTGACTAGGTTAACCATGAGTGAGTAAAACAGGAGTGAAGAGCGAGGTGATAGACCGACAATAAAAAAAAGAGGGCCACGATGAGGGCCGTCAATAGGGCCGGGGCTGTTTGTAGCTCACCAAAGGGCTGTGCAAACTCTTGTCTATTTCGGTCTACCATTGTGCTTTGAGATGGCGTAGGAGCGATTGCGTACGGACTTGTATCATTTTTGGAGGGAAATGGCCACTGTCCTAGACAGAAAGCTGTAATAGCTCCTAAAATAGAAAGAGCTTGCATTGGTGCCTTCCATTCTCTACAAATGCGTAGCAGTATTCAGACACAGCCAAAGATAGTACAAATAAACCCAAAAGAGCAGTCTTAATATTTCTTCCGCAACACCTGCGCCGCCCATGCCGGGGCGAGCAAGCCTTGTGCAGACGTGGACAAGTATGTATAAAACAGATAACATGAGAGCCATCGCCGCCTTCCCATTCCAGCCCCAGGATCTGGATATATAATGATTTTCATTCCGATCTCTTCTTTGTGCGGGTTCCGTGACCCGAATCCGAATACTCAAAACATCTAAAACCCCAAAAAATAACACAAAAAAGTATGTGAAGAGAAGTAAGGAGAAAGGAACACATAGAAAATACAATACTCTGTCGTGTTGAACACGCCGCTTTTCAACCACCGGCTCCACTGACCGAGGCAGGTGTTGTGTAAATAAGAACGCCGTACTCCATCTATCATGTTGTCCAAATCAATCATAGAAAGAAAGCATGGCTTAAAATGGTGAGCTGTGAATGTCCGGCGAGAAGGGGCGATCAGATGAGAGCTGGAGGAGGCAGAGAAGAGCAGTAGGATGCCGGGGATCCTGCTTATCCTGCTTATTCTGCCCAGTCGATGTTCTTCTTGACGTTGAGCGCCCACCTCAGCTTGTCGAGCACCTGCCGGGCTTCTTCTAGGGTCTGTTCCTGCTGGGCCTCGCGCTTGGCGGCATTGGACTTGATGTCGCGCAGGGCATCTTCCTGCTCCTGCTTGTAATCCTCGAACTTGCGGGAAATATCCTCCTTTTGTTGCCACAAGAGCCGAATGTTCCCGTCCTGCTGGTCGCACAGATCCCGGAGCGTGGTGATCTTGTCGTCGTCTTGTTGCCGCGCCTCGGCCAGCTCCTTGACGTCCGTGGCCATGCGGCCCATAGCCTGCTTCACGGTCTCGCCCTGGTCGCGCCAGTGGCTGCTGATGGCGTTGTAGCGACCCTCCATTAGTGCGGCGTGGGCCGTGGCCTCCTCGACCTGCTGTTTCGACTCCTTCTTGATCTTGTCCATCTCGTCTCGCCATATGCGCTCCCGGTCCTTTGCGTCGGTGGCGCGCTGCTTCTCCAGCTCGACGATGCCCTGCAGACTCTCGACCTGGCGCTCCTTGCGAGCCAGAAGCGTCTTGGTGACGCTGGCCTCCAGCAGGCGGCTTTCGTATTCCGAGACCATTCTCTCCATCTTGTCCTCGAGCAGTTTGGCGGCCTGGCGGGATTCGTCCGCTTTCAGGCGCTCGAGCTTCAGGTCCCGTTTTAGCGTTTCGTTGTCCGACACCAAGCGGTTGATCACGCGGCCGGTCTTGCCCAGGCCGGCCTTACCAACCGTGGAGTCCCAGCCGTTGGCGCCAGCCCCATCGCCCTGCCGATCTTCGGCCATCTCCTGATTGATGCTTAAAGCTGATATCTTCCTCGTCAAGGGGCGTTCGAACACCGCCAGGCTGTTGTCTCGTTGTGCAATATCCGTGCTGGACCTCGCAGGCATTGTTTCCGGGCTTCCTGTGTATGGAAAGAGCACGGGCGAGCCGGGGATCTGGACGACTGTGCTTTGGTGTAGCGGGCTGCTGGGTGCCTTGCTGCAGCCGTTTTGGTGTGGCTGGGACGTGGAAGACGCGGTGCTAATGGCGCTGTTCACAGAGCTAGAAAAGGTGGAATCCGAGTTCCGAGCGCCGAATGGCGAGGCGTCTGAGGAAAGCTCGTCGGTTGATGTACGGGGTCTGTCGTCGAATGTTGTTACGGCTCGGATGGTGGATAGCTTCCGGGAAATGCTGGCAGAGGCCGGAGTAGTAGGGAGTGGTTTTTCGGCATGAGTTGGACCACTGCTGATGCCCATAGTCCTCGAATTGACAGAGGCCGGCGGGGCAAGGGCCAGAGACGGTCTCGCTAGATCATCTGGTCCGGAGGGCGCCTGGCTATGTATTGCGTCTATGCGAGTGTCAGAGACAAGCCACGTTTCCGGCGATGGACAGGGGATGGAAGAGTATGGCAGAGAAGAGACATGGAAGTTTCGGAAACGGCGACTGGAAACGAATGACATGGCAGAAGCAGCAAAAGCAAAAGCAGCAGAAACAACAGAGACATGTGCTTGCAACGGCTCTGTTGTGTCACGGATAACGCACCTATTTCGGCAGCCTTCTGTGGGGTGTTGGTGTTGGTGTTGGTGTTTAGTTTCGCGGAGCTGATAATAGAAGTTGGGCGCGAGGATTTCTTGAAGCGGTTGCGCATGATAGCAAGGGTAAGTTAGTGTCGGGGGCCTGTCTGGCCGCTTTCCGTAGGAGTTAAATAATTTGTATTTGGCGTGGTCTCTCAGCTGTCCAATTTGCGCTTTTCGCCTGTGGTGCCTTTTTTGGCGCCGCGCGTTTAGTGGCTTTCGGGTAGTCAGACAGCGGGTGCTGGCGGTGCGGATGGAGAGGCGGTTGGTTGTCACAGTCCGATTGAGGGCGGAGAAGGCAATGTACGATGTAGATGGAGATGTGATGCTTGTTGAGGAGAGAAGATGCCGCGAGGCTCATCTAGACGAAAATAGCACAGGATTACAGTGTTTGTTTTGCTCCTGCAGGAAACTGCGATCCACAGGGGCGTTTCCCGCGATATGCTCATATTTGGTTGCACTGTGGCTTGAGGTTGTGCCATGCGATCCACCTAACGCGACGTCGCAAACGGAAGGAATCAACAAGTGCCCTGGCAACCGTCCGTGGTTTCGATTAGTCAGGCGCGTAAAGGCGCAAAAAGTAATTAAAAGTTCGTGTTGCGAAATTGTGGGATAAAGTGCTGTGTTGCGCCGCTGCATACTATGCAGGTCATTGGGCCCCGTAATGCTGTGCAATACATAGTATGAGCAATATAGTGGGCGCTAGCAGGGAAAGCTTTCACGTACGGCCATAGATACTGGAAAGCACGGGATCCCGTCCGCTCTCCCCTAGTTAAACCAGTAATCGGCGGATTAGTAGTTGGGTCGGTGACGACCAGCGAATACCCGCTGCTGTACGTTTTTTCTTGCTTGTGGCTTTTTTTTTACGTATCTCTTATATTTGGTCCGTCTTTAATGGAGCGCCATTTATCTGAGCAGGGTTTCTTGCCGCAGAATCTCCTTCGATATGACGAATAAATGCGAGATGAGGTGGAGGTGTGTTGTGCAACCGAATGTGTATCGTAAGGTATCTTGCCTTGCTGTTTGAATAAAAGTCTAGCTCGCATACTTATGCTATACGAGCAAGCACTTTCATCTGTCGAAGGAGAAGACGAGTTTAGAAACCGAAGCAAGAGAAGATTGAGCGTCCCCTTGATACATTTGAGAGAACTGACGACATTGCCGAGAGACTGAGCTATCGGAAGCGACAGCTCTGCAGCCAGCCATGTCTACGAGAAAGAATGGCGAGATCGGGTCGCTGGACAACTATGGCGGCCCCTGCGACCTGCATACGGACAGCGGCCTCACGCTGCACGGCTTTGTCTCGACGCACGGCGTGGCCAACTTCCTCAACGTGCCGTATGGCGTCTTCCCGGCGCGATTTCGCACGGCACAGCTGCTGGGCCTGGCGATGCTCACGGGCGAGCGGGATGCGTCTCGCTACGGCCCGCGCTGCCCGCAGCCCGACGACCCTATCCTCGGTCTGATGCAGCACATGTTTGAGAAGCTGCCGATGGCGCAGTACACGGAGGAGTTCTCTTGTCTGGACGTCAACATCTACGTGCCACCGGAGGCGCTGACCAGAGGAGGAGACGGGCTTCCAGTCTTTGCGTGGATCCACGGCGGGTCGTTTAACTGCGGCGACAACACGACCGAGTTTGGTGAGTGCCTCTCTGTGCGGTAGATGCAGCGCCACAGGGCTGACGGCTGCCAGACGGAAACCACCTGGTGGCGCGGTCGATGCGGCTCGGCCAGCCGATGGTGGTGGTCGCCATCAACTACCGGCTCAACGTGCTGGGGTTCCTCGCGTCGGCCGAGCTGGACGCCGAGGCCCGGGCGGCCGGCGAGACGCCTGTGCGCAACCAGGGCCTCAACGACCAGCGGCTGGCGCTGCTGTGGATTCGGCGGCACATTGGGCGCTTTGGCGGCGACGGCAGGCGGGTCACGGTGGCGGGCGAGTCGGCGGGGGCGGCGAGCATCCACTACCTGCTCCGGAGCCGGCCGCAGGAGGGGGACGGCGACGCCGACGGGGCCCTGTTCTCGTGCGCGATGATCTGCTCGACGCCGCGGCCGGTGCTGCGGCCGCGCAGCGACGGCCAGGCGCTCTTCGACCGGCTGGTGGCGGCAGCGGGCGTGCGGCCAGACGCGCCGGCGGCGACGAAGCTGGCGGTGCTGCGGAGCCGCGAGGCGCAGGAGCTGATCGCGCTGGTGGCGTCGACGCTGGGCGTGTCGTTTCCGTACGAGGACCCGGGCTGGTTCGAGGACGGTACGCCCGGCCCGGACTACTGGGCCCGGCTGCCGACGTGGTGTCGCCGCGTGGCGATCGGCCACACGGCGGACGAGACGGTGCTCTTCTACGTGCAGGCGAGCACGTTTGCCGCGCTGACGGAGACGCAGGCTCGCGGACACCTGCAGCGCGCCGTCTGCGAGGGCGACGCGGCCATGGCGGCCGTGCTCTGGGACCTGGATCCGCTGCGCGACGCGGCCACACCGCTGCGGCGGCTCGTGCGGCTGGCCACCAACGCCATGATGGTGGTGCCGGCGCGGGCGTTTGCGCAGGCAGCGGCCGCCGGCGGGGCAGCCGTCTACTTTTACTCGATCGACGTGGCCGACCCGTTTCCCGGCTGCGGCCTCGACGGCAGCAGCTCGCCCGGACCGCTGCACGGCTTTGCCTGGCACTCGTTTGGCAACGCCCTCGTCTTCTACCAGCCGGCCTGCCAGAAGGACGCGCAGCTGGCGGCCACGGCCGACCGCGTCAGCGAGGCCGTCGTCGGGCTCGTCCACGGCGCAGAGGCGCCGGCTGGGTGGCAGGCGCTGGCCCCGGCAGCCGCCCGCAAGATGAGCTGGAACGGCACCAACAGCGGCATGGTGGCGGCTGGCCCCGTCGGCGACGTCGTGGCCGAGGCGCTGCGGGCGGTGGGACAGAATGCGGCGTGGAGCCGCGCATATGCCGCCTTCTGCGCGGATCCTGTCCGGATCTTGGGGCTGATGAGCTAGGAGCTGGAGCTGGAGCTAATGGAAAAGACGCAATTGGGGATGGTGACAGGGACGGGGGATGGTGGCAGGGACGGGGATGGTGGCAGGGACAGGGGCTGCCGTCCGCTGGACGTGCATTGTTTGCCTGGCTTACATACGTAGTACGACGTACGAGTATCGTACGGAGTTCCTCCAGGGGTGTGGACGAGAATCCGAGAGCTTCGTCTTGCTCTCTGCCTTGCCTACCAAGTTCCATCCATTGCATTAGGACACCCTCTCCCTCATGTCATATCCCACCTGCTATGTACTCGTACAACCGTATACCGTATACTCCGTAGCCTACATACTACGTAGTAGCTGCACCAAACACCCTGTTCTTCCTCCTCTCCACCGATGATCCATATCTGACAGTCTGTAGCGCAAAGCCGTTGATATTGACACTTTTCCAAAAACAGGCTGCGGCCAATCACAGAGCTCGCACCCCTGCACTCTAGCGCACGGGCCAGGCCTTCATTAGGGGCGGTGTGGCGGGGTTGCGTAGCTGTACCTCGGAGGCTGCGGGCCTGTCTTGCAGCGCCGCGTACTGCTACTTGTGCTGCCACACCAACGCTCCAGCACGCTTTCCCCTTTACTGACCTCTACTGCTGGGATGCCCCTCCTTCCCTCGTTCACACCGCACAAATTCCACCTTCCGCCGTTCAGGCACCCATTCGGGGCTGTCGTTTCCTAGCACCGTTTTGCTGTCAGTTGCTAACTCTCTTTCTTGCCCAGCCCAGCCTTTTCTCCTCTCTCCGTCTCTCCCGTATTATCCTGCTCTGTGATTTTCCCGTGTGTTTTTCGCCCTCTCTACTTTACAGGCGCTGCGCGCAAGCTGTCTTGCTCTCTGCCTCGTTTTGCAACACGACAGGAACTTCTCATCCTCACATCATAATTAATCGACCAATATGAAGGGCGAAGTGAGTTGCTTCTGAACCGAGCTCTTCTGAGCTTCTTCCTCCCGGCCAATTGACTTTTTCTGCCTGCTGACCGTGTCAGGTTCTCCATCTTCACTTGGGCCAGGCTGGTACCCAGCTCGGAAACAGTGCCTGGGAGCTGTAAGCTTTGTCTCTTTCACTTTCTATCTACCTCTCCATCTTCCTCTGTCTCTTTCTTTTTCTTGTTTTCTTTTTGGAACCATCTTCCTCTCTTTCTCTCTCTCTCTCTTTCCGTCTTCCTCTCCCTGCCTCCCCCTTCCTCTCCCTGCCTCCCCCTTCCTCTCCCTCTCCCCCCTTCCTCTCCCTCTCCCCCCTCTACCCTCCCTACTAACCTCCTAGCTACCTCCTTGAGCATGGCCTCGGCGCGGACGGCTACAAGGACCCCAATGCCTCGGTCGACGTCGGTGACGGCGGTTCGTTCGAGACCTTTTTCACCGAGACCAGCGGCAACCGGTCGAGCGGCGAGCAGAAATACGTGCCGCGGTCCATCTTTGTCGACTTGGACCCGTCGCCCATCGACGAGATCCGCACGGGCCAATACCGCCAGCTGTTCCACCCGGAGCTCCTGATCAGCGGCAAGGAGGACGCGGCCAACAACTACGCCCGCGGCCACTACACCATCGGCAAGGAGCTGGTCGAGAGCGTCATCGACCGCATCCGCCGTGTTGCCGGTGAGGACCAGAAGCCGGGACCCGGCACACACGCTGAACATGAGGACGTGCTGACCTTTCCGCCCCCTCCCCAGACAACTGCAACTCGCTGCAGGGCTTCCTCATCTTCCACTCGTTTGGCGGTGGCACCGGCTCGGGCTTCGGAGCCCTGCTGCTGGAGCGGCTGTCGACCGAGTACGGCAAGAAGTGCAAGCTCGAGTTTGCCATCTACCCGGCGCCGCGCGTGTCGACGGCCGTGGTGGAGCCCTACAACGCCGTGCTCTCGACGCACAGCACGCTCGAGAACGCCGACTGCACCTTTCTCGTCGACAACGAGGCCGTCTACGACATCTGCCGCCGCAACCTCGACATCCCGCGGCCCGACTACGAGCACCTCAACCGCCTGATCGCCCAGGTCGTCAGCTCCATCACCTCGTCGCTGCGCTTTGACGGCGCCCTCAACGTCGACCTCAACGAGTTCCAGACCAACCTCGTGCCCTATCCGCGCATCCACTACCCGCTGATCAGCTACGCCCCGGTTGTCTCGGCCAACAAGAGCGCCCACGAGAGCTTCAAGGTCCACGACCTCACCTTCCAGTGTATGTCATTGCATCTATATACATGTCTATATACATGTCTATACATATGTATGGATTTGTAACACGCTGACTAATCATCACAGGCTTCGAGCCCAACAACCAGATGGTCGTCTGCGATCCTCGCAACGGAAAGTACATGGCCGTGGCGCTGCTGTACCGCGGCGACGTGGTGCCGCGCGACTGCAACGCCGCCGTGGCCGCGCTCAAGGCCAAGTCGTCGTTCAACCTGGTCGAGTGGTGCCCGACCGGCTTCAAGATCGGCATCAACTACCAGAAGCCCGTGGCCGTGCCGACGGCGTCGCCCTCGGACGGCGGGCTGGCCAGCGTCGACCGGTCGGTGTCCATGCTGTCCAACACCACCGCCATCGCCGAGGCCTGGTCGCGCCTGGACTACAAGTTCGATCTCATGTACAGCAAGCGCGCCTTTGTGCACTGGTACGTCGGCGAGGGCATGGAGGAGGGCGAGTTCAGCGAGGCCCGCGAGGACTTGGCCGCGCTCGAGAAGGACTACGAGGAGGTCGCTGGCGACACGATGGAGGAGGAGGAGGGTGAGGCAGAGTACTAGAGAGAGGTGGAGTACTGGGTGAGGAGGGAGAGGAGGGAGAGAGGGAGGGAGAGGGACATGAAACAGAAGGGACAGACAGAGAGGTTCGTCGTCTTGTGGGCTGGCTACGGCTTCCGCCATGATTGTTTTTGTGATATCAAACGCAGCTTTCTTCCGGTAGATAGGGGGTGCCGTAACTGGAGACGATTTATGAATAAGAGAGACTGACCAGGAATACTCTTATGCAGTGGAGACAGAAGAGTGAATCCTTCTATTAGCTCGCGATAGTCACGATCTGCAACGCATATCCGCAACTCATATCCGCAACCCAACCGGCAACCCCCAGCCGGCAACTCACAACACAACCCACATCTATCGCTTCGTCTTTCCGCGCCAGCTGGATGCCCGCTTGGCCCGGCGCTCGTCGTTGTTGGACGGCTTGCCGCCCTTGCCGGGGCCGCCCTTGTTGGGGCCTCCCTTGCCGGGGCCACTGCGGCTCTTCTTGCCGCCGATGCCGCCGCCCTGGCCGGCGCGGGCGCGCGTGCCCTCAAAGACGAGCGGCTTGCTGTCCGTGCTTGCGGCAGCCGTGGTGGCCGTAGCCGAGGCCGTGACGGAGCGGGCGGCGGCACGGCCGAGCATCTTGGCGGCGCGGCCGGCCTCGGACTGCTGTTCGGCCGTGGGCTTGGGGGCGTACTTTGTGCGCTTGCGGGCGTCGCGGCGGGCGTCGGCCTTGGCCGAGGCGGCCTGCTGCTGGCGCTCGACGGCGCGCGTCGTCTTCTGCGGCGCCTTGCAGCGGCTGACCCGCAGGATGCGCGGCAGCAGCGGCGGGTACTTGCGGCCGGCCAGCAGCAGCGCGGCCTCGACGGACGTGCCGTCGACAAACTGCACGTAGGCAAAGCCCTTGCCGACGCGCGTCGCCGGGTCGCGCACCACGCGCACGCTCTCGACGCGGCCGGCGTGCTTGCCAAACGTCCGCCACAGGCCCTCCTCCACGTCCATGGGCACCTTGAAGCGCTTCTTCTTCGTCTGCTCCGCCGCCTGGCCGTCCTCGCCGTCCACCAGCACCTCCTCGTCGTCCATGAAGCCCAGGTTGCCCACAAACACGCAGCGCCGGTGGTCCACCACCGACGGGTGCGCCACGCTGTCCGCCCGCAGGTGCCGCCCCAGCACCACCGTGCCGTTGAGCTGCCGCACCGCCAGCCGCGCCGCCGCCGCCGTCGAGTACACCGCGTACGCGTTCGTCGCCTGTGCCGTCGCCCCCATCACCGCCTTGGTAATGTACGCCGCCCGCTTCGGCATCGCCGCCGTCGCAAACGGCACCGACCGGAACCGCAGGCTCTCCACCGTCGCCAGGACCGGCGCTGCTGCTGCCGGCGCTGGTGTCGCTGCTGCCTCCTCTGTCGAAGACGGCTCCTCCGTCTCTGCTGCTGCTGGTGCCGCCGCCGCCACCGCCGCTGCCGCTGCCGCTGTCGCCGCACTGTTCATCGCCTCTAGCGGCGATGCCAGGAATGCCATCAGCGTCTTCTTGGCCGCGCGCGACGTCACCGCCTCGATGCTGACGTTGGACAGGAACACCGTCCGCGCCGCCTTCTCTCGCTCCGTCTCCTGGCCCGCGACACCCACAGCGCCCGCGCCCGCGCTTCCCGGCTGTCCGCCAAGCGCCTCGTGCACGATCGGCTCGTCCGTGTCGTCTCCGTCCTCGACCTCCTCTTCTGCGCCGTCCATGTCGACGTCTTCGGCATCCGCCTCGGCCCGGCGTGTACGCTTCTCGGCCGGCGTGTCCGTCTCGCGAGCAAGCTTGTCCAGGTACCTGCCCTCCAGATCCTCTCCATCGTCGCGGCCTTTCCGTTTCCGCTTTCCGAGGCCCTTCTTCTGTTCCGGCTCGGCTGTCTCTACTTCTTCGTCGGCGTCCTCTGCCTTGTCGGATGTCTCCTCCTCCTCCTCGTCCGCCTCTTCGTCTTGTTCCTCATCCTCATCTTCGTCATCGTCCTCTTCGTCCTCTTCGTCCTCTTCGTCGGCGGCTAGTTCCTCTTCATCCAGTTCCTTTACTGGCTCTGGCACAGGCGCTGGCCGAGCTTTCGGAGTGATCAGGCCAACGTACTTGGGCTTGTTCGTGGGTGCAACTGGCTTTGCCTATGGGGAGAGTCAGCACCGTGTTGCCATTCTGCAGACATCAACGAGCTGTCAGACACTCACACTCGTCGAAAACAGTGCATCCAGAGAGGGGTCCACAGCCTTGGCCGAGGTGGACAGGACGGATTTCTTATGTCTAGAGGCCCAATTAGTTCTTGGTACACAACTCCAGTCGGAGAGCGTAAAGAAACTTACGAGGGCGCCATGTCGAATGGTTACGGCTGAGAAGTTGATGTCGAACTTGACTTCCCCTTGGCCATCTAACTCGAAAAGTGAAGCCAGCAAAAAAAAAAAAAAAAAAGAGGATGACACCCAGGCCCGATAAGGGAAAAATTCTTATCGCCCGCCAATGCCATTGGCTGGACCAAGTACTCCGTGCCGTACTCGTATGACTAGCCCGCGAGGGCTTGCCGGATACATGCTAAGCCAATGGCGGTACGTACAGATACGCAGATCATGCGCAGTCGGCGCGCGTACGCACATGTACTAGCACATGACTACCTCCGTCGGCGGCAGGGGGTGTTTTCTGCCGACGCACACCGCCCGGACCAGGGATGGGTCATTCGCTAGCGCACCGTCCCCCCAAAGCGCGAGGTCCCAGAAGTCGTTCGCGCAAGTGGCATTTCTCTCCGATTTCTCTGCGTCGCCCACGAACACCCACGCACCTCTCGCCCACCACCGGCTTGCCGCCCGCCCTCCCACGCGACCCGAGCGGCCCCTGTCTGACTGCTGCGCCTTTCGGCTTCTGCTATTTATGTGTTTATCGTGCCCAGCTTCGGCGGAAGCTCCTCTTTTTCGACTTTTCTGCCACTCGAAGTCGGCCCCGTCGTTTTTTCCCTCGATTTCTCCCGACTCCATTCGCCTGACCCTCACACGACGACCACCCCTTTCGCGTCCGCCCGCCCCGCCCCCCCTGCCCTGCCGGACCTGATCGTAGGCTCATGCAGCCGCGGATCCCCATCTGACTGCTCCGAGCCTGTCCTTTCCCCTATCCTCCCAACCCCTCCAACCCGACCATGGCCGCCGGCGAGACCGCAGCGGTGGTGGTCTCCAGCCCGCCGAAGCCGCCACCGCCGGCCGAAGCCAGCCTC
Source organism: Grosmannia serpens (assembly GCA_029299595.1). Taxonomy (NCBI): domain Eukaryota; kingdom Fungi; phylum Ascomycota; class Sordariomycetes; order Ophiostomatales; family Ophiostomataceae; genus Grosmannia; species Grosmannia serpens. Next base: position 146,073 of record JANSMH010000025.1, read on the forward strand.
AGCAACATGTCCAGCCCGCTGACCGAGGTCGAGGACAAGGACGGCGACGCGGACGACATGGACGTGGACGGGCTGATGCACAAGAGCGCCAGCCTTGTTGGCGACGACGACGACGCCGCCTCGCGAGCGGCCCAGTCCCGTCCCGTGTCCGACATGGACGAGGACTCGGCCCTGTCGGAAGCCGACCCGGACATGAACGACTCCGAGGCCGAGACGGAGCGGCTCTACGCCACGCCCGTCAAGACGAAGAACATCAAGGGCGACCGGGCGCCCGACAGCAGCCCGGAGCTGAGCCCCAGCAGGCGCTTGGCATCGCACAAGCGGGAGCGGAACTTCCAGGCGAGTCCCAGCAAGCTGAAGCAGCAGCTGCGCGCCGACGACCGCGCCGGCGGCCACGGCGAGGACGAAGACGACGAGGACGACGAGGACGAGGACGAGCTGTCCGACATGGACGCCGAGGACGAGGAGAACGAGGCGGACGGGGAGGACGAGGCGGCAGCCGAGAACGGCCGGCGTCGGCACAAGGCCGGCGCAAAAGAGCTGGCCAAGAAGGCGGCGGCCGACAAGACGGACGACGCGGCCGACAGGGAGGAGCCGTCCGTCTCGATGCCGCTCCGGAGCCAGCGGTCCAATTCAGACACGCGGAAGCGGAAGCGGTCGCCCACGACCGACCCGTCGGAGTCCGACCAGCCACTACGCAAACGAATTGGCTCGAGCATCAACGGCAGCGGCAGCCGCGAGGCCGTTGCCGAAGACGGCGACGACGACGACGACGACGACGACGCCTCGGCCAAGCTGCAAAACGGCAAGCACGCCGGGCCGGCCGAGGCTGTGAACGGCGACAAGCAGTCCGACCACGCGAAAGAGGGCACGCCCGACGGCGTCAACAGCGACAGCCTCCGCACGCGAAGGTCAAAGCGCGCAAGCGCCAAGAAGCACAAGGGCGCGGAAGACGGCGACGGCGATGGCGATGGCGACGGCGACGGCGACGGCGATGGCGACGAGGAGGCCGCCGAGGAGCCAGAAGACGACGCGCCAGAAGACGGCGAGACGGGGCCGGCAGAAGAAGATGGCGCGGGGCCGGCAGAGGACGACCAGCCGGCCGAGGTAGACGAAGAGGCAGAGGCAGCACACAGAAACGAAGAAGAGCGTACGGACAGACCAACACCCCATCTGGACAGGACCACGGCTTCGGACGATGCTAACGGTGATGCTGCAGTGGAACGGAAGAAGGCGGCCTTTGACCAGCTGCACACGATAGAGAAGCGGTTTGCGTCTTTCCGAGACAAGTGCGTCTATTCGACATTCTTTCCCTTTCTTCCGTAACCCCCCCCCCCCCCTGCTGACAAAACAAAGGCTCTACCAGGAGCGTCTGGACCAGCTCAACGAGGAAGAGGCGATGCTGCGCGGCGACAACCCGACCCACCCCGAATACCTGGCGATGATGCAGTGCGTCAACGAGCGGCGCGACGAGAAGGTGCGGGTGTCGGGGCTGGAGTACCAGTTCAGCATGAAGACGCTGCGGGCGTGGGCGGTGGGACGGCGCAGCCAGATACACAGCCAGTACTTCCAGAACGTGCGCGAGTCGCGCGAGCTGGTGCTCGAGGAGCTGGGCCGCCAGTGGTACCGGATCCAGCACCAGCGGCGCACCCACGTCAACATCATCCCGGACTACGGCCTGCGCGTCCCTGCGTCGCCGGCACAGCGCACCAAGGACGCCATTGCCTACAACAAGGAGGTGTCCATCCTCTCGGGCATCGCCAAGTACGAGGGCTTTCCTGCGGCCCCGCAGATCCGCGGCGCCTCGAGCGGCCAGGTCGACGCCGACATGGGCGCCATTGCAGTAGGTGTCTCGTCCTGTTCTGTTTCTGGTCCTGTGCGTTGCGCTCTCTCTGACAGACACAGCGAGGACGGCAGGTGCAGCAGGGCCGCATACCCGCAGCGGCATCGCCGTACATGGACACGGGCAGCCGCAGCAACGGCAGCCTGACGCTCAGCGGTCTGGCGGCTACCGGCCAGCAGATCCTGGCCAACGCTGCCTGGACGGGCCCCCAAACCCAGCCGCTGTCGCAGCAGCAGCAGCAGCAGCAGGTCCAGATGCAGATGCAACAGATGCAGATGCAGATGCAGATGCAGCATTGCCACCATCACCACCAGCAACAGCATCATCACCACCTTCAGCAGCAGCAGCAGCAGCAGCAACAACATCAGCAACAACATCAGCAACAACAGCAACAACAACAGCAAATACAGCAGCAACAGCAGCAGCAGCAGCAGCAGCAGCAGCAGCAGCAGCAGATCACCGACGGCCAGTGCAGCCACAACTGCCATGCGCACCACCACCACGCGGCTGCCGCCCTCGGCGCCGCCCGCCATCACCACCACCTGCACGCCGGCGAGTCGACGGCGGTGGGCGTGCCGTCCAAGCGCGAAGCAGCCGTGCTCACATCCTAGCTGGAGAGGCACGGGATGAGCGCGGGCGAGGGCGAGGGCGAAGGCGAGCCGCAGCAGCAGCGGCGACGGGCATCAGCCCCATGACCGAGAGGGCGGATTGGAGCGGATTGGAGGGCGCAGGGCGGGCTGGAAACGTCTCTCCCCTTCCCTGGCTGCATCCCACACTCTGCATTGGGAGGACTCATCTGGACGGGATTTGCCTTTGCTTTCATTCATCTTGTTCCATGTTACTCTGTCCTGTCCTTCCTGCTTTTTGTTTTCTTTGGTTTACCGGGAGTCGACGGTGTGGCATTGCTGGTCCTTGTGTTTTTTTTTTTTTGTGTTCGGTGTGGTTTTACTGCCTCTGCGCTTGTGCTTGCCATTGTCATTCTGGCCGATTCGGAACTCTCTATATTCCTGTTTACCCCTCTCCTTTGCGTCTCTCTTGTTGTTTACGTTGTGCCTTCGAGAGAACGACAGACAGCATTGGTCTATATCCAAGAAGCATGATTTTTGACTGATTTTTCCTCATTCTTATTTCTTTATGTGATTTGCCAAGACATGGGAGGGGGGTATGATACAGGGAGCTCTCTGTGGTTCCGTTTTCCGTTTTCTTTTGTGTCTTCTCCCCTTACTATGATGTATGTACATTCCCTCAACTCGTCAATGCAGCAGAGACGGGGCTGTCTGACGAAGCAGTCCTGGACCCGAGTTGTCGTAATCCGCCCCTGGGGCGCCTCTACTTTTTGCCTGCTATCGGTGATGGTGCCTGCAGCGAGGACGCCTGCTGCTGCAGCTGCTGCACGCGCTGCTGGATCGACGGCTGCGGCTCGCTGGGCACCTGGACGTCCTCAAACTCGTCCTGGCCGACGACGTGGATCGTGTAGGCATCTGGGGGGTCAGCGCGGCCGAGGGGAGACGCTCGTCGACAGGGAAATGCAGACTCACACACGCCCAGCGTGAAGCCGGCAATGCCCAGGCCGAGGGCCGTGTTCTTGAACAGGTACGGCCGGCGCGCGCGGATCAGAGCCGGCGACTGCCGCAGGCGGCGGTCGTAGTACGTGGAGTGTTCGACGCTGCGACCGGGGGGTTAGCGGCCGCTGGAGCGTGCGCGTCGGTGCCAGAGGGCTGTCCCACACCTACCCAGACATGGTTGTGGTGGCAGGGTCGCTGTGGTGCGCGAGAGCGATGGGCTGCCAGACAGATCGGCTTTGATGGTTTTTTGCGCATCGCCAAATGGGACGATGTCATGGAATGATGACTAAGCATGATGTGGGGACGCCGGCCTTCGTAGCTGTGCGTACCTTGCATGGGAAATGCCAGCAGCGATACCCTCCGATACTTTGACGCGCTAGCCTCTTTTGGCGATGGCCCTTGTCGTTCGTGTCGCCCAGTTCTTCGCGCCGGGCGAAATCCTCAACTCGTGTTCTGCGAACCAAGCTTCAGTGGTGATATCCGCATGTGCCGCCCATCCCAACGCCGGCCCCTGTCCCCCTCTTCGTCTCGTGCGGCGCCGCGGACTGCGAGAAACGACACCATCACCATCCTGCGGGTAACACTCTTTTTCTTTCCCCATCATCCCCTTTTATACAACAGCTTCCTGTCAGCAATAAACAGGCTGGAGATGCTGTGACGCCTTTTTTTTTTTTCATTCTTGCTTCTCTACCTATTCGTCTTCTTTCGCTTTCGCACACTCCCCATCTTCACGACCTTGTCAATCGTCGTCCTTGACTCTCACAAACGATACGCGCCCTCCGCACCCCCGACACTGCCCGACCGACAAGAAGGAGACGGCTGCTCCACGACGAGACCGGGCAGCTCTGCGACGTCGTTCCTCTAATTGATAATATCCTGCCACATCTGCCGTCTGCCCCGTAGTCGTACCCGCTGTCGCAGCGACACCGCAGCACCCGTCCTCTCCGCCCAGTCAGCTTCGCCATGGCCACAGCCTCGGCAACGGCATCCGCAGGCGCAGCCATGCTGGGGATCTCGTCTGGCGGAGCCGCAGCAGGACATTCCTCTCTGGCGTCGTCGTCGTCGTCGTCGCCGGCGTCGCTGGACTCGGTGCAGGAGCAGATCCGCCAGCTCAACGACGCCCGCAAGCTCGTGCTCGCCAACGTCAGCTACTACCCGACCATCGTCCAGGGCATCCTGCCCATCCTCAGCCCGTCGTCGCTGCCGCAGCTGCGGCGATGGGGCGCCGAGTTCCTGGCCGAGGCGTTTGCCGCCCCCGCGCTGCCGTCGCGCGACAAGGAGACGCTGAGCCTGCTGGTGCTCGAGAGCCTCAAGGGCATGGTGGAGAACGCCGGCGAGGATGCGTTTGTGCTGCAGAGCATCGTCCAGGCGGCCGCCAGCATCTACCCGCTGGTCATGCGGTGGATGTGAGTTCTCTCCGAAGCGCAGGTCTCCCACGTCCCAAGAACTGACTCTTGACTCTCCAGCATCAACAACTCGTACGACACGCCCACCTGGGAGCGCATGTCCGCCATCAAGTCGCGCATCCTGCGGCTGTGGGAGTCGCCCGTGCCGTCCGTGCAGATCTGCTGCATCAAGTTTGCGCAGCGCGTCGTCTTGGCCCAGACCCACGGCGCCAACCAGGAACACAAGGTAGCTATCCCCCACGACCTGCCCATCCTGTTCCCGTCTGCTGCAGGTGCTGACAAGCACAGCGCGACGGCCTCGACATCTCCCTCAACCTCATCCCACAGGGTCACCCGCTTCTCGACCCGCGTCACCTCGAAGCCGAAGCCACGGGGCTCTTGGATCGCATGCTCGGCGTCTTGCAGGACAACAGCAGGTACGCCTCCCAGACGGCCGGGGTGCCACGGAAGGACACAAGCACAGAACCCCCAACTGACAACCCCACTCGCAGCGATGCGCTCATCGTCGATGCTACTCTGAATACGCTTTCCATCCTCGTCCGCACACGGCCGACGACGGCCAGCCGGGCCATCAACGCCATCCTCAACTTCAACCCGCTGAAGCTGGCTAGCGGCCCCATGACGGCGCGGACACGGGTGATGGTGAAGTCGATGGAGAAGACAACGCGGATGCTTCTCATCCACCTGACAAAACGGTACGTCTACGTGCCGGCAGCACCGCCTGCATGACACGGGCTAACTTTTACTGGCGCAGGGACCCCCACAACCCGTTCAACGCACGGATACACCAGTACATTGAGCGGCTCATGCGGTCACGGGCAGAGCTGCTGGACGACGGCGGGCGCAAGCGGGCGCTGGCCGACCAGCAGGCGGCGGCGTATGGCGACGCGAAGCGGCAGAGGCTGGCGGCGGGAACGACAGCGCCGCAGGTGGTGGAGATCAAGCCGCTGGCGCCGGGGCAGAACAGCCTCGCCGACATCTTTGCGCTGACGTCCAACACGCAGCTGCGCGCCTTTAACGCATCGCAGGTGCCGCTGGACCTGGCAGCCAAGATCAGCGTGTCGACGTTGGTCCGGGTAGACCAGCAGCTGCTTGACCGCGCGATTCAGGTAGGACTCGGGACGTCGGACGTCTACGCGGAAAGGAAGGCAACGGAGATGCTAACGCTGTGCAGGGCATCCGCGACCGGTTGGCCACGCTCGAGGCGGCCTCGACACAGCTGTCGCTGCTCAACCCAGACACGGCGCCTCTCGATGTGGCGGACGACGATGACGACGACTACGAGCCGGACTTTTCCACGGCTGAGGATGCCGAGCAGATTCTGAACAAGCTGGACATGGACGACGGAACCGGACGGGAGGTGGCCAAGGCGGACGTGGGAGCGGCAGCAGCAGCGGCAGTCGTGGCGTCGCTGGCGCTGGGGGCCTTCCATCTGCCGGTGGCGCCGCCATTGTCATCGGAGCAGGCGGTGAAGGTGGGCCAGGCGACGGTGGCGCGGGTGTTTGACACGATGCAGTCGTCGTCGGATGCGGCAGCGGCCGGGGGGGGATCTTCGACGGGAGCCGTTGCTCTGCGCAAAGCCGGCAAGGTGGCCGGGCTGAACCGAGTGGCGGCGAGCTCGTTCGACAGAGAGTCGTGGACGACAATACTCACGCGGCTGGCGACACGGTCGGTGAGTGGACTGGAGAAAGAAGACGACAAGAACGACAAGAACGACAAGACAGACGAAAAGGCCATGGCCGAGGCGGTCAAGACGGAGGACTCGGACAACCGCCTGGCTCGGACGGGGGCGTCAATGGGCGGCCGGACGGCGGCTCCGCTGAACGACAGCATCCGCGAGTCGCTGTTCCGGTACGTGCTAGAGGACTTCCGGAAGCGGATCGACGTGGCAGTGGCCTGGCTTTGCGAAGAATGGTACAGCGACCAGGTGGAGCGGAGGTACGCAAGGGTGGACGACGACGGGGGCAGCGGCAGCGGCAGCGGCAGCGGCAGCGGCAGCCCGGGCGGACGGCACTACGACAAGTGGGCACTGAAGCTGCTGGACGGGTTTCTGCCGTATCTGCACGGCCAGGACAACAAGGTGCTGACGCGGTTTCTGAGCGAGATCCCGACGCTGAGCCGCGGGCTGCTGCAGCGCGTCAAGAGCCTCTGCCGCGACCCGTCCATGGTGCCGGTGGCGCTGACCAGCCTGCTGTACCAGCTTATGATGCGGCCGCCGGCGCGGGCGCTGACGCTGGACACGATGGAGGAGATATGGGTCGAGTGTGAGTTTTTTGTGGTGATGGTTGTGATGAGGATTTGCGGGGATGATGAAATGCTGACTAAGCGCAGACGAGGATGCGCGGCCGATGGCGACAAAGTACCTGGACAAGTGGCGGCCGGGGTTCGTGCAAGGACGGCGAGCGGCAGAGGAGAGCGGCAGCGGCGCAGACAAGGCGGACGGGGCGACGGTGGCGGCGGCGTGAGGGCGTGAAAATAGATGGCTGAGCAGAGGAGGAAACATCTTACGTCGGACGGATACCAGGTTCTCTTATGTGGCATCACGTGTACTGTTATGCAACCGGTTTGAAAGGGAAGAGCCGGAGAGCAGGCAAGAGCAAGAGCGGACGGCAAGAGCGGACAACGGCATAACAGGTTTCAGGGCATGGATTAATGCAAAGTGCCTTTCTTATAGGCAGTGTGTTACAGGCAGTTGTAGCAGCAAACAACTGGGAGTCTGGAGGGAGTCCAGACGTGAGCCCAGCGGCTAGTTGTGTGCCCTGGCAAATATGGTGTCCTTGTAAAACCGAGCTTCGGCGATGCTCTCGAGGATGTCTTCGCGAGCGCGGTGGGTGCCGGTCTTGGGCGGCGGGCGGGACGCGGGCTGTGGAAGCTGGGCGTCGGGCGAGCCGGGCAGCCAGCGGGCGGCGGCTTCCTTGATGGCGCTGACGTCGAGGATGCGGTAGTGGAGGTGGTCGGCGACGGCGGCGTAGGGTGGGCGGCGGAGGAACGCGCGGTCGGCGTGGACGCTGTTGCCGGCGAGCAGGGCGACGCGCGGCGTGGGCACGCGGGCGCGCACGTAGGCGAGCAGGTCGGCGGCGGCCTGGTCGGGCGTGACGGTCGAGGCGAGCACGGCAGCCGAGAGGCCGCTGGCGCCGTGGTGGGCGGTGCACCAGTCGTCCATGCGGGCGAGGGCGGCGGCGGCGTCGGGCACGTGGACGACGACGCCGAAGCCGGGGTCGTCGGGCACGACGGGGCGCAGGTGGCCGTCGGTGACGAGACAGTAGATTTCGAGGATTTGGTCCGTGTCGGGATTGAGGCCCGTCATCTGGGGGAGTTGTGAGTGGGGGGCGGAACGGTGGAAGCAGAGGAGCAAGAGGTGGAAGAGAAAAGGAGCAGGAGAAGAAGCTCAAGAGGAAGTTCAACGACTCACCTCGCAGTCGATCCAGACCAGAGGAGCCCACGGGTCGGCCATGGTGGTGGCGGCGTTCCTCGTACTATGTAGATACCAACTATTCAGACTTTTCGTCTCGATGTCCTCTTTCCGTGCTACTCCGTATAGGACATGTCCTTCCCGACTAGGCAACCCCGTCGGTGGCAGCTTCCGTTGCTGCACAGGAAGGCGGGGTCGTGAGGCCCCGCTAGCGTGCCGATCGTTTTGGGTGCTGATGTATTGGACCACGGCGATTGGGCGTCATCTACATACTCGTACAGTTCAGTTATCTCGCCCAAGGATCAACTGGCAGTTCTTCCAGGCTCTACAAAAAGGACATACAGCATACATGTCTCCTCCGGTCGCAGACAGCGTGATGCCGCCGGCGCCACCGCCGCGGTCGGCGAGTCCGCCGCGGATCCTGATCATCGGGGCGGGCTCGCGCGGCCAGACGTACGCGGAGGCGACGGAGACGTCGACGAACGGGGTGGTGGTGGCGGTGGCGGAGCCGGACGCGTACAAGCGGGCGCAGCTGGGCGGGCGGCACATCTGGGGCGCGGACGGGCAGCCGGGCGAGGGCCAGGCGTTTGGGGGGTGGCAGGAGTTTGTGGACTACGAGCGGGCGAGGCGACGGCGAGCCGAGGGCGCGGACGACGGGAGCGTGCCGGCGGGCGTCGACGCGGTGTTTGTGTGCGTGCTGGACGAGATGCACCGCGACGTGGTGGTGGCGCTGGCCGAGCTGGGCGGGCTGCACGTCATGTGCGAGAAGCCGCTGGCGACGACGCTGGGCGACTGCGTGGCGATGCACGCGGCGCTGCGGCGACAGGCGGCGCGGCAGGTGTTTGCGATCGGCCACGTGCTGCGGTACAGCCCGCACAACGTGCTGCTGCGGCGGCTGGTGCGCGAGCAGCGGGTGATTGGCGACGTGCTGAGCGTCGTGCACACGGAGCCGGTGGGCTGGTGGCACTTTGCGCACAGCTACGTGCGCGGCAACTGGCGGCGCGAAGACACGACGGCGCCCAGCCTGCTGACCAAGAGCTGCCACGACATGGACGTGCTGCTGTGGCTGCTGTGTTCGCCGGTGGGGGGGGGTGGCGGTGATGGTGGTGGTGGTGATGAAAACGGGGACGACACCGCCGACGACGACGACGACAGCAACAACCTTCCACACCTGCCGGCCACGGTGTCGTCGTCCGGCGCGCTGCAGCTGTTTCGCCGCAGCCGCAAGCCGCGCGCGGCCGGCACGGCCACCAACTGCCTCGCCTGTCCGGCCGAGCCCGACTGCCAGTACTCGGCGCGTCGCATCTATGTCGACGACCGGCTGCGCGGCCTCGCCACCGGCAACCGCGGCTGGCCCGTCAGCATCGTCGTGCCCGACATCGAGGACATTGCGCTGCGGTCCGGCGAGGCCGCCGCCCACGACGCGCTGCTCGCCCGCCTGGCCGACGACTACGGGCCGGCCACGCCCGACCGCGTCGTGGCTGCGCGCAACTGGTTCGGCCGCTGCGTGTTCGAGGCCGACAACGACGTCTGCGACGAGCAGGTCGTGGTGGTGACGTGGGACGAGGGTCAGGCCCAGCCCCAGCCCCAGGGCACGGCATCCGGCCCGTCGCCTCCTCCTTCTTCGCACACCGCCAAGACGGCCACCTTTCACATGGTCGCCCACACGACAAAGATCTGCGACCGCTACACTCACCTCTACGGCGAGCACGGCGAGATCTACGCCGACCAGACGGCCATCACCGTCGAGGACTTCCGCACCGGCACCACCACCGTCCACCATCCGCGCGTCGAGAGCCTCGGCCACGGCGGCGGCGACGCCGGCCTCGCCCGCGCCTTTGTGCTCGCCGTCGACCGCGTCAAGAATGCCGGCTGGCCGGCCGACCGCGCCCAGCGCCGCATCGTCGGCTGCACCCTCGACGAGGTCCTGCGCAGCCACGCCCTCGTCTTCTGCGCCGAGGAGGCCCGCCGCCGCCGCACCGTCGTCGACTGGAACGAATGGTGGGCGCGCGAGGTGGAAGGCGTGCAGGCCGGCGGGATGGCGTAATGAGCGGAGGAGGGGGGGGGGGGGGGAAGATTTGGAATCTTGGCAAGTCGTTGGGGAAGCTCAGGTCTCCACTTATTCTGCCGAGGGCCGTTGTTCACTAATCATGGCGACTAATCAAGGCTGCGTGCGGCTGATGACCAATGTGAGCCTCGGCGACGTTGAGTATAAAGGGAGGTGTAAGTTGGTTGTTGTTGTTGTTGCCGTTCAAGTCTGTAGCTGTAACTTCCCGGCTGGATTGAACTGCCAGCCAACTGCACAGCTGCCAGCTGTGACTGCCGCCAGCTGCTGCCAGCTGCAAGCCAACTGCACCTCCTGCATGGCCGCCCTCGAGGCCATCCTGCCGGCCGCCCTGGACGGGGATGTCGACCGGGACGGCTATCTCGATGTCGATCCCCAGAGCGAGAGCACCGTCGACGTGGAAAAGGCAGCCGCAGGCCACGACCACGGCCACGATCGTCTCGACAGCCTCGACCGCCACCTCGACAGCCTCGACCCCCCCCCTCAGCCTCACCCCCCCTTTGACTGGTCCACCGACCCGGCCAACCCCTACAACTGGCCGAAGCGCCGCAAGTGGGCCCAGGTCGCCGTGATCGCCTCCGTCGGCTTCCTCGCCTCCGTCGGCACCTCCATCCTCAGCCCGGCCATCGCCGCCATCACCGTCGACTTTGGCCTCCACAGCACCACCGTCGCCCTGCTGCCGCTGTCGCTGTACGTGCTGGCCCTGGCCCTCGGGCCCGTCGTGCTGGGCGGCCCGCTGTCCGAGGCCATCGGCCGCCTGCCCATCCTCGCCGCCGGCACCCCGCTGGGCCTCCTCTTCACCGTCGGCGCCGCCCTCTGTCCCTCCAGCTCGCTCGCCGGCCTCTGCGTCCTCCGCTTCCTCGCCGGCTTCGTGCTCTCGCCCAGCCTCGCCATCGCCTCCGGCATCCTGTCCGAGACCTTTCGTCCTGTCGAGCGCGGCCTGCCCGTGGCCGTCTTTATCGTCACGCCTTTTTTAGGGCCAGGCATGGGGTGAGTGAGAGAGAGAGAGAGTGTGTGTGTTTCTGCCTTTTGCTGGTTTGTTGTATCCCGGCGTCGTCGTATCCCCTCGTTGTATCCTCTCGGTATCCTCTTCGTTGTATCCTCTTGTTGTATCCTCTTCGTTGTATCCTCCTCCTCTCCCCCTCCTCTCCTCCTCCCTCCTCCCTTCGCTCGTCGTCTCCTCCTCTAACACCCCAGACCCGTCCTCGGCGCCTTCGCCATGCGCAAAGGCTGGCGATGGACCCAATGGACCCTCGTCTTCTTCGCCGCCTTCTCCATCCTCCTCACCGCCCTCTTCGCCCGCGAGACCTACCACCCCGTCCTTCGCCGGCGCCGCCTCCGCCAGCTCGGCCTCGTCTCCACCAGCCCCGACGACCCGCCGCAGGCCCCCCTGGCCGCCCAGCTGCGCCTCTTCTTCGCCGTCGGCCTCCTCCGCCCCGTCCACATGATGCTCACCGAGCCCATCGTCGGCCTCTCCTCCCTCTATGTCGCCTGCGAGTTCGCCACCCTCTTCACCTTCTTCGCCGCCGTGCCCTATGTCTTTGAGACCTTTTACGGCTTCGGCCGCGAGGCCGCCGGCCTCGTCTTCCTCGCCATCGTCGTCGGCTGTCTGCTCGGCCTCGCCACCATCATCGCCTGCGACCTCTTCCTCTACCGCCGCCGCCTCGTCCCCCGCTTCCCCCCCCACCAGGTCCCGCCCGAGCACCGCCTCTACGCCGCCATGCTCGGCAGCCTCGGCCTGCCCGTCGGCCTCTTCTGGTTCGGCTGGTCCGCCGACCGCCACGACCACTGGGCCTCGCCCGTCGTCGCCATCGTCCCCTTTGCCTGGGGCAACATCTGCATCTTCATCAGCCTCATGCAGTATCTCGGCGACACCTACAGCGGCTCCACCGTCGCCAGCGCCGGCAGCGCAAACTCCCTCGCCCGCTACGCGCTCGCCGCCGCCTTCCCCCTCTTCACCCTGCAGATGTATCGTCGTCTCGGCATCGCCTGGGCCAGCAGCCTGCTCGGCTTCATCGCCGTCGCCCTGCTGCCCGTGCCCTGGCTCTTCTTCCGCTATGGCCCCGCCATCCGCAAGCACAACCGCTACTAGCGCGCGTGTCTGTGTTGTGTGTGTTGTTCCTGTTGTTCGTGTTGTTCGTGTTGTTCGTGTTGTGCGTGGGTTGTGTGCCGTGTGCTTGCGTCGTGTGCCTGATCTGTCACGCTACTACACTAGTGCATATAAATATAGACCGACATCGTATTATCGTCCATGGTAGCGAGATTGGGCCAATAGAATCGAGAGCACGCGTCGTCCCAGCGGCGTCGTATGTCGTTGCGTGTGATATTCTGTGTCAGGACCCAAGCATGGGACACCCTGGCTCTGCTCTGTCTGCACCGACCTGTCAAGGCGGCTCCCGCCCGCTAAGCCGCAATCGACCTGGCCGGCTTCCACCCCGAACACGCCTTGCCCGATCCAGCAGTCGATCAATCGGCTGCTTTTTTTCACGCTTGCGCGTCCGCTCGCATGCATTCGCGTCCCCTCTCCTCTGCTGGAAACGATGCTGCTGTTGCTGCTGGCAGCCCGAGCCCCCCCAAGGTGCAGCCAGCACAAACCGCCAGTGTGGTACGGCCGGCCGAGCCCGAGAGAGAGCCTGCTCGTACTCGTATTTTCGTCAAATAGAGACCTGTGCCCCTTCTCCCTGGCTTGCCTCTCCCTCTTTCTCTGCTCATTTGTCATGCCCTCATTGTGCTCGTATGTTTCTTCCTTCACACTGTGGGGCATGCCAGAGATAGCCGAAGCTGCTTGGTTTGATGACTGTGGACGAAAGGGAGTCAAAGGGTTCCTCCATAATAACGCCTGGATGCCGCTCAAGGCCGAGCCATGCACTGCCGATGGCCTGACCGGTCTGCCCATGTTGCGGCAGCTTGATC
>JANSMH010000259.1:0-37471 GCA_029299595.1 Grosmannia serpens
ACGCTTGTAAACACAGTAGTAACTCTGCTAATAATGCAACAAGCCAATTAAATGCAAACGTTTTGTTACTCCTTTAAGGTTGGCTTTCCTTTTAATAAAGCAATAAAGCTAGTTTGTTTACTTTAATTAAAAGGAAAGCTAACACACCTATTATAAAGTGCTTAACAAATAGAATAAGGTATTGCTACCTTAAAAAATTTTAAGAAAATCCCCGTACATCTTTAATACTTATAGCTAAAAGTAAGTAACGTATAAGCCGCTTATACGTTGTAAGCCCTTGCTTACAAGGAACTTTCCTTACATTTAGTAAGGAAGCAAGCTTTTTTATATTTTTACAAGCCTCTTTTAACAGGTTGTCTTAAAGCTATATAAAGTAAAAGCGTTAGTATAAAAGCTAAACTGTACTTTTTATACTAAACTGCTTTTAAGGCTTTATTTAGTTGCATTGTTTCTATATTTTTAATAAGGCCTATAGCGCTAGTAGTAACAATCCTACTTCGTCTTTTTAGTTAAGTTTGTTTACTATAGCGGTTGTTTAGTTGTCCTTTTAAATGCATTTTATTTTTGTATGTTCTTTAGCGTCTTTAACGTATTTATCCTCTTTTTCCCTTTCTTTGTCTTCGTTTATACTACTATCCTTATTTATATTACCGTCCTTGTTTGTATTACCATCCTTATTTATATTGCTATCTTTATTTACGTTGTTATTCTTGCTTATGCTGTCTTTATTGTTGTTTTTAAATTTGTGTTTTTTTTATACTTTGTTTGTATTACATTTATAGCTATTATAGTAACTAAAGTGTAAACATTAAAGCAAGGCTTAAGTTAATCCTACCTCTTTTTCTTTAAATAGCTTTAAAAAAATGTTGTTAAAAAAATGTTTATATTGCCGTTGTTAACTTGTTTCCTTTTTAGTACTTTTATTGTTGTAACGTTATAACAAAGTCGTTCTTATACCCGCCTCTTTATTTTTACTAGATTTTAAGTACTACTATTTATTAATTGTTGTTAGTTGTATAAGCTAAACACCTTATTAGTTGTTGTATTTGCCTTTTTTGTTTTAGCTACTTTATATAAGCTTTAAATACTTTAAATTTAATTGCCTAAAACCTTTTAAATATCTTTTAACACTACGTTGCTATATTCCGCCGTTTTGTTGCTAACCGCGTATAAGATGTTAGTAATTAAGTTTATTAGGATTATGTTTATTAAAGGCACTATAGCTACTTGTATTTGTATTTGCATTTTGTAAAGTAGTGTGTTAATATAGGAACTGCCTTTAAAAGCAGAGTTTCTTTTTTTACCTTTAATCTTTAACTTAAAAAGCTTGTTTTAATAACGTCTTGCCTTTTCTAATTAATATCTTATTAACCTTTAATACTATAGTACTCTTTTATTTAACAATAAAAGATCTTTATACCTATTCTTCTCCGCTTATAGTAATCCAATTCGTCTATTTTTATAGCGGTTTCTCTTTGCTATTTCTTAACTTTAACATGTTGTTTTATAATAGCGCGCCTTTGCAACAACGCGCTTTAGTTTTACTTTAATAGCTTTAATTATTATGTAATATGTTATAAGGCGTTAATAACTTAGCAAGGCGTATTAGTTTTTATATATAGGGCGTATACTAACTCCTAGGTTTTTTCCTTCTCTTTTATTACTAAGCCTTATTGTTTTATTACTAAGGGTTTTTCCTTATCGTTTTATTACTAATGTTTTTTCCTTATCTTTTAATTACTAAGGTTTTTTCCTTATCCTTTAAATTTCTTTACAAAAAGATAGCCAATTAAACAATAGGCCTTAGACTTTTTAGCAGGGCGTTATAAACTTTCTAGTAGGGCGTTATAGACTTTATATGGGGCGTTATGGGCTTTATCCAATAAAATCGCTGCTATAAGCTATCCGTCATGGGCGATTAAGCACGGGCCACATTTGGGATTTGTTAGCGTTATAAGCGACAAAATCGCCCATGACGGCATGGAATGACTCCTAGGGTACGCCTTTTTACATGTGCGTTATTTAATAAAGCGAGGAGGAATAGGGAGGCAGCGTACTCGTATAATAATAACTTTGTATTTGAAATATGCTGGCGCTTACGTAACCTACTAGCTATAACACCTTTACGCGCATTACTGTACATAGTACTTTGTAGCGCTGGTAATAAAATTCCCTTTGCCCCACTAGGACGAGACAAAGACGAGACGATTGTGGTTTAGGAGACAGCTCTACTATATAGGAGACGAAACGAAATAAGGGGTCGTTAAGAGGACTTCCTAAAAGATAGTGCAAACCTGGAATACCTTTTTACAATTCCCCACTATATCACAGCGGTCGGCCTCTTACAAATCAAAACAAGCTGCAATACAGACAATAGAGACAAGCTCGATCTTATTACAAAACCTGGGCCGAAACGGCCCCATCTTGCTAGCCCTCTTTAGCGTGCTTGGACCGCGCTTCGCCTACTCCATAAACACCTTTTCGAGCTTAAAGTCTGTACTCTCTCCCGTTTCTAAATACGCAAACTTGGTGGATTCAAATAGCTCCCCTTGATCTTCTATGTAAATTGCCTTCTATTGCCCATCTCCCAAACCAGATAAGCTCCAGTTAGATTCTACCGCTTGCCGTGCCAATCAATGTGGCCCAATACGAGGCGTTCCGGACGAAGTTACAATACGTTGCTTTTCTATTTATTCCCCTTCCCCCTTCAACAGAACATAATTTTTACCATGCCGGAGCGAAGTTCGCAGTCGCAACAAGAGCCTCTCCTGAGGAGTGTGAAGGCGGCAGAGATGGGTATAGATATCGAGGCTCTTCGCTCCTGGGGGCACATCTTCCCCAGTCGGCATGGGCACGACGCTTCATCAATCACAAACAGCAACTCAAGCATCGACGAAAAACAGCAATCTGTCGGCCGGACCGTATCACTGCTTGATCCTCGCACCTGGACACATAAGATGATTCTTATCGCTGCGGCCATCCTAGCCCTCATCTGCATTGTACCAGGTATGGGTTTCCTTATCCCTCTCCCATCCCTCTCCCATCCCTCTCGCTGACCCTCCAGCTATCGCTGTTCCTGTGGCCCTCAGCGTTAGTGTGAGCGCCGCAGCACCGAGTGCTCTGCTAGCCAACGGCACCGCGTTGCGCGTGATGCCGTTGGGCGCGTCTATCACCTTTGGCTATCTGTCTACCGACGGCAATGGCTACCGGCACACACTGCGCACGTCGTTAACTCGCCGCGGCAATGCCGTCAACATGGTCGGCAGCCGCCAGAACGGTACCATGGACGATAATGACGTCGAGGGTTGGCCTGGTCTCCGCATCGAGCAGGTTCTCGCCAAAGCCGACCTGTCCGTGCCAACCCTGAAGCCTAACCTTGTGCTCATTAACGTCGGTACCAACGACTGCCTGCAGAACTTCAACATCTCCGGTGCTGGCGACCGCATGAACACCCTCATCTCCGACGTGCAGGCCATGTCGCCGCGGGCGGCCTTTATCCTCAGCACCCTCATTATCAACGCGGACACAGATGTTGACGCGCGTGTTGAGACCGTCAATGCCGCCTTCCGATCCCTCGTGACCGATCTTCAGTCTGCCGGTTTTCCCATCGTGTTAGCTGAGATGCACGGTGACAATGGCCCGCAGCTCGACGAGATGGCTGACCAGACACATCCCGACGATGAGGGTTACGCTAAGATGGGCACCATCTTTGACGCCGCGATGGAAGACCTCAGCAACCGGGGCTTTATCCAGACAGCCGAGGACAATGGACTGCCAGATGATGGAGCAACGGCACAATGACCCGCACGAGCAAACTTTTTTTTTCTTTTTGTTTTAAGAAGCGAGGCGTTGGTGGTATTGGGGTGTGCCTGGTTTGCAGGCCAATAGATTGGGCACTTGTACGATTAGAGAGATACCAATAATGACTTTATGATGATCCCACGGCACACGTAGATATCCCCCTGGGTGCCCCATTCAACGTACATAATACCATGGACAAATGCACAGCCAACGGGCCGGTACATACCCAATCCAGCTGTCGTCCGCCGCAGCACAAATGTCTCTCGACTACATATCGGCGCAAGCCCGCCGTTATCGGACGCCGTGTCGACCGGTAAGTGCCCAGTAGTCTATCTTGAGATGCCAATGATGTTCTGGACGTCCAGGTTGGCCTCGTCGACCTGCGCAGTGTTCATGTTCTGGTCGTTGGTGCCACCGGCGATGAGCTCGACAGAGAAGTTCTGGGCCGGGATGCCGTTGAGCATCTCGTACTGGAAGGTGTCGGCGTAGAGGGCAGACTGCGTAAGAAACAAACGTCCGTTCTACTTCGTTAGTTAACAGTGTGGTTACGTCTTCTGTTGAAAAAAATTTTGCGCAGGCAGTCATCGATTAATCTACGTAATCGGCCTTCTGGACCCGGTCCTTTACTATGCGGAAAATTCTCCGGTCGTCACGCTATTGTCAAGACGTCTAGCTCGACTACGCAGTTTACAATTAGGATATCCCCAGCCACATGCACCTTGCCAGCTTGTGGACTCTGGATTGTCTTTGCAGCTTCTAACTGTTTCAGTTCGTGTCAAAACGTAGTAGTAACCTTTATCAGTAGTGTGGTCAATAGGCCGCTGTGCATCCTTTGTCACTGTTTTGTCGCTAGATATGTTCTAGGATATCCTGAAATCCCGGCTGATGCTGTGAACCCGTATATTCCTGCGCTCTTCCTATGTGGCGGCGGCGTTTAAGAAGCATAGACCGCGTTGCGAAAACGTATTTGGCCTTGGCCTACATTATGGGCATCCCTCTCTTGGCAGCAGCTGTACAGAATAGACAAGGCCTATTTGAGTTGGGGAAATGCTGGGCAGGTCTTAGGACCCATGTACTCCGTAGTTTTAAGGTCTTGTTGAGTATACGTAACGGGGGAGGTGTGCTCGTTGCCCGCTGTTGCCGATCAAGATGTTGTCTACATCAAAGTCTTCACAAACAATATCCATTCCCCCCCACCTTGATCTTTCGCAATGGGATGATTTTCTCTTACCCAATGCAAGTACCGCAGTGGATGGCAAAGACTCTATTCAGTAGTGCATTTGCAATGACAAATGACCGTTAATACCGCTTTTACCAGATGTTCCACACTTATAGTGATATTCTGTCACCAATACTGTTAATGGCAACATCCGCCGGAGATAGCGCATCACTTTAGTAAGGGTGCAGTTCCCAACACGGTGTTGGGAACTGCACTTGCTCCCTTTTTGGTGTTTCCCGGCAATCTACGCCAAAATTTAAGGGCCCGGTAGTAATAGTCTCACATCCTGGTTCTCTTTCCGACAGGCGGAAGCGGTCCGTGTTGTTGTTTTTTTCAGAGAAAAGGGCGGGGCGGGGCATACCGCCACGCACAAGTGTTTAGTATGCAGCTTCGTCTCTTGTATAAAGACAGAAGTTAACATTTCTGTGAATTGTTCTGCAGTCCGTCTAAAACAAAGTCCCCATCGTCGGGAAGACCCGAATGCCAACTTTCCTTAACTCAAGTATCTTACATTAACCCCGTTTAATGTCTATTATCAGGATCTAAACAACGCTATCTAGAATAGGTTCCATCGGTTGGCGGCTGCTCTGTGTTGGCATTGTTGGTGGGGGTATCGGCGGCTTATGTGCAGCCGTGGCCTTGAGGCGTTCTGGCCATGAGGAAATTGTGTATGCGCGCAACGACTTTGCTGGGGAGGCAGGTGTATCGATTTCATGCGCAGCTAATGGCACTCGGTGGTTGCATGCGTGGGACGTGGATGTCGCTAAGGGGGAGCCAGTTGTGTTGAAGAATGACCAACCGTAACTGGTATACGGGAGAGCCAGTCAGTGTCTACGACTTGGCTGATTACGAGGAGCGTTGGGGATATGTTTGCAACATGTTCCATCGTGTTTTTATGCACACTGTGTTGAAGGATACCGCTCTTCAAGAGTTGGGTGAGGGCAAGCCAATTATACGTCAAACTGCAATGACTTGTGCGTGCAACATGGATGAAGGTGAAGGCGAAGGCTAACACCCTAGTCAACTTTACCTTTGTGTGCATAAACAGTTGGCCTGTCTACTTGGCGATGCTGGCCACCAGTAACATCTGCCTTTTTCAACCCCAAATTTCGACTATGTTACTAACATGCTCATGATCAGTATGCCAGAAAATGTCGCACCAGAGCCAATGCGCATGTATGGCTATTAAGGATGCAGCAGCTCTAGGAATTCTGTTCAGCAAGAAGTACTTCCGTGGCAATTTTGAAGATAGCTTATCTGTGTACATATCTGTCCGCCTGCCTCGGGCTACACGAGTGCAGTCGGCTGTGCCACGAACAGCATACAACATCAACAAAAGGATAGGTCCGTAAAATGGATACCGCTGTCAGGAGTCTTTACGCTAATGCTTTTCTAGGCTTCTCAAACAACAATGATGTCAAAACTTACAAAGTCCGTCTCGTATAAATGCAAGATTCCTGATTTTGTATTAAAAAATGCTTCCAATAGATATCCCCTCTCTGAGCTAGATAAATTTGTTGATCTACGTTAAGTTTCCTAAACGTCCCCATTTCCCCTACCAGAGTAGGTGAGGCACAAAGTACACTATAAAATCTAGATGTCACACTGCCAAAGCCTCAGTTAGAATGGTCA
Source organism: Grosmannia serpens (assembly GCA_029299595.1). Classification (NCBI taxonomy): domain Eukaryota; kingdom Fungi; phylum Ascomycota; class Sordariomycetes; order Ophiostomatales; family Ophiostomataceae; genus Grosmannia; species Grosmannia serpens. The sequence goes on from JANSMH010000259.1 coordinate 6,653, forward strand.
ACCGGCTAAAAACGGTTGTCGTATTTACAACTGTAAAGCGGAACGTTATGATTGTTTGTGTCATTATTGCGTAGTTGTAGAGTAAGATAGCACCATACTACCATGATTTAAATCGGCCGTTAGCAGGTTAGAGAAACTGTACCGAGTTTACCAAAGAGTATGCCAAAAGTACAAAAAGGCACCCAAGAAGTCATTACTAACAAGCTCCAAGTTACAGAATGTAGCTGTGTAAAAACAGAGATAAGGTGACTTATAAAGCACTGCAATATCCGCGTCCAGCCATGCCTATATGGCACCAGTGATTGATTCTAAACCGATCATGTGCTGCTAGGCCCGTAATGTCAGAAGCGGTGGTATTATTGTAGAAAATTCCTGTCGGGCCTATGCGCCACATTGCAGAAGTCATCCCACTAAAGTACTAGATTAGGTGTTTAGGAAATATGTGTCGTAGTAGCCCATAACTGTTCCATAAGTTTCAGATACGGTCACTTTTAAGTATGTCTAAGTATTTCCCTGCCCCAGGCCGGCTGTCGTAGTACGTTTAGCGGCAGACCCACGCTAGCAGATATTCCAGTGACAATCTCGGCGGAGGCCTTGGATATGCAAGTAGGCGTTAAGAGGTCAATGCGGCCAAGGCTGTCGTCGTGGCCCCAAACCCAGGCAGCACCTTCGACCGCCTCAAAGCTCTAGGCAGCGCTTTCCTAATAGAAAATTTTGTAATGTAAGGGTTCTAGTAAAGCTCGCTCGGCTGCTGGCAACGATCCGAAGTATCGGGAGCATCTTCGCAACTAGAGGGGGTCAATACTGAACAACAGATATGCAATTTGTTGATTAATGGTAACGGTTGACAACTTCGTCTTATACCCTATTAGCTATAACGTCCCCAGGGTGTTTCTCCCATTTCCTAAGTTCGGCAATCTTCAGCCATTCAACAATAACGCTAAATTCATCTCTCTAATTCGCGCGTGATGGCGGAGCCGAGCCGAGCCGAAGTTCGACGTCTTATCGCAAATTCCAGGAGGGCGGGTTCCAATCAGTGCTTCCGGACGGGTCGATGACTAACGTGATCGGTGGCCGCGGCGCCGTTGGTGACTGACTTTCCGGCCTGCCGTGGCTGCTGTGGCCGGCAGCGCGATCGAAAGTCAGCCTCGTCTATCACGGGAAAATACGGGTTCACCTTAGCGAAGTTGGATCGGATAAGCCGAGATGCAGTCTAGGCTGTTATATAGCTGGCACAAGCAAATATATTGCCGTGCTTCGCCATCCATGAGCGCTTCGTATTGTTAGAATCTGCCCGACTGTACTTGCATTTTCCTTCACATTGGATAAACTTCTCCATTCAAGCCTAACTTTATTGTCCCATCTAATGTAAGCGATAAGTAGGCCACATTGTCTTACGCTGGCTATTGCAACAACGCACCAGATCAATGTTAGCTTGCAACCTCTGTCGAAAGGTGTTCCAATCGACTTCTAGAATCCAAGAGTTCGGCATTGCTATTGTAATTGGATATTCTATGACTTCCGGCTCTTTGTCTATCTTCAAGTCGAGTGCCGAGACAATTAGCAGTCGAGATTCAAGATCGCTGGCCTTGATTTCGACGCCATATGTACCCTAAAGTTGTAAACCCCGGCTTCTTTTAAGAGAGACTGTGGCACTAACAAGGTGTCCGCGGCGATAGAAAGAAATACTGTTCTTCCTGCCGTTTCAGTCTTCTGTCGAGAACGATTTGAACACCCGGCGTTTCGTGTGTTAGACGCTCATCCCAATAAATTAGGATAGAGTTGGAGTTCTGGCTAAACCGGTGCTTCTAGTTAACATCGCTTGCCTTGGTAGATACCGGCTCTGCTGTTGATATTCTTGCTACCGACTATGAGCCAACAGTAGAAAGTTAGTTACTTTAGCAAAACCTATGTTTTTTGCTCGCCTTCTCCGCTAGCGAAAGACGATATATTACTGTTTGTAATTTGTCTATCGTCTTTGATAGAAAAATAAGCTTTATCTTGACAGCCCCTCTTTAGGAACGAATGACATTTCTTGTAGGGTTATATTAAATTGGCTAACCCTGCGGTATGGAAATTTAGTCTGCTTGTTTTCTATTCTCTGCAATGTAGGTGCTTATTGTATATTCATTAGCCCGTAGCCCCAAATAATAAAGTAGGACACCCCTACTTCAAGATCCCATAATCTAGATGATCTATATCATAATCTGCGACTTAATTATAACCCATAAAGCAGGATGCTAGCATAACACAAGCCGATATATTTACCAAATACTAGCAGCAAGTTTTTGATTGAGGGTGCTGTACGCAAACCAGGAGTACGGCCTATAACTAATCGAGTAAAGAAAGTATACTATGTACATAAAATCATATCATAAGTAGCACTAAATAAAGAGTTCCGCTGGCTCTACTTACCAACATCTTCCTTTATCAAGGCCTACATTTATACAGCCCTTTAAACATCTCCCCTTCCAACTTTATACAATCAAGTGAGTAAATAATTTTCTGTACCGTGCCTGTCCCTTTCGATTCTGCGAATAGTTTTCACGTTCTTCCTTTACCTTGCTTAATCCCAAGTGCAAAGTCCACCCAGATAATGCGGCAAGGTTAATCAGCGTTGTTGTTCGCCTTTTACGCAAAAAATTCGTAGATTCGGAGGCAACGATTGATCGTAGAGGGGTCTGCATTAGGCGCCCGTAACAGGACTTCCGCGAGGACCGCCGCATCTTCAATGGCCATGGGTGCGTCCTAATTAAGGAGAGAAAGAGTTGGATGGCAGGCATCTCCAACTAGAGCAACGGTCTCGTAGACCCATGTAGCTAGTGGCTTATAACTGCGTAGTTTCCACTCGCACACCTCGCCATTAGGTGCTGTTCCATAAGGCGGTGGACTAGGGGACAGAAGTCGTTAAAAGCATCGATCATAGCTTGTTTTAAGCCTATTGTCGTATAGGTGGCAGTCGGCTCTGCAGTAAAATAAAGGTCTGGCTGTGCTAATGAAATGTTGTATATAGTCTTCCCAGCTACTAGATACCTAATCCAATGTTTCTTTTCCCCAATTCAGCGGGTAATTTGATTTACTTCAATGAGTTCAAGCATTTCGGGATCTGTTTCCATTTTTTCTCGTGGAATCGTAATTCGGTAAGCTGCCTGACCTGTGTCTTCGACATTAGCCTTATATCCTAACCGTGTCATGATATGGGTGCGTGACCGTGATTAAACACCGTCTGCTGCTATAAGGATATCACACTCAACTGGGGAAAGTGTTCCTTCACGGGAGACAACGGTGAATTGCAAATACCTGTGTATGTTATCGAATAACTATGAAACCCAAAATTTTATAGCTTCCTCTTTCTTGCACTCCGACTGCCGGCCAATAATGCACAATGTCCTGTGCAGTAAGGAAATCCATACATGTTACGGATTTCAAACATGTGGATATGCGTAAGCTCTTAACCCGTAGCGCCGTCTAATCATTTCTATTAACCCAAAATTCGTAAAAAGAAAAGGGCATACAACTACACCACCTCTGATACTAATTTCATTTACTTCAGTTGCATCAGCCTCGATGGGGTCCCAGCATCCAAATCGTAACAAAACTCGAACTAAATTGGGTGCTAGCTAAATTCCAGCGCCAACAAATCCAAGACCAGAAGCTGTCTCGAAAATCTCGACAGCTTTCAAGACCTTCTTTGCCAACGCCAAAGCTGTTCCTAATCCTCCCATTCCTATTTAAAATCAGCCAGCCTTGCTAAACACCTAGACATGGCACTCCGAAATTTAGTTCCATACCAGCGCCAATGGTAGCGATGCGTAAGTCTGTTGGTGTTGCCATGATATAATACAATCACCCACAGCGCGACAGAATCGCCGGTCTAGGCTTGTGCAGCACCCTGGCATCCTTTTTTCAAGTTATCAGGATATAAATGTCATGGGTATACCACTAACTACAGATTTACGCACGTGAGGCAAGTTACCACGGAGCCTTTTTGTACTCGAGTTCCTTACCCCACTGTCCGCGAAATAAATATCGCCCCCCCCGGCGATCGGATTGAAGTTAAAATGCTATTCCTATCACGAGTATGTATACCCGACCAACAATAATACCTTAGCATTACCGCGGAAGCATAGTTGCGGTTCTATTAAGTTGCGGGTGAAAGAGGCCACAAAATCAGAGGATGATATTGGTGATCTCCATTCAAGATAAAAATACAGTTGTCTGCACGGGTTCCTCATTACATTTATTAAACAGCATATCAGTTGTGTAGTACGGAGTACTCGCAGATGTAATAAATAAATAAATAAAACATACCGCCAGAAATTCAGATGAGGAGAGATAAAACCTGTAGGGACAGAAATGGGCCAATATGGCATTGAAAAAGAAGTCGCGAAATATTACAGAGGTACGGAGTAGGTTAGGCTACTTTTATTAAGGTCGCCTGCGCCACCCGTAAATCTTCAAATAGCGGGGTTGCCCCATCAACGTTCGTACAGAGCTGTTACTCACCGCCCATATTTGCCCGGCAGAATTAGCACTTAAGACGGCCTCCTAATATTCCGGATTTATGGGCACGTGCTTTGCGTTTCCTGACCATTCCAGAATATGAAGCCAGCAACAGCAACACAAATACGATGACTCTCGGTTCACATTCAAATCTTCCACCTCTGCCTCCTGGCTGGACTGAAAATATTGCCCCTACTGGTCACACCTACTTCCACAATACAGAAACGAAGGAGTCCACGTATAGGCGTCCAACCGGTTCTGTTTTGCCAGATCCGACGCACAACATACCACAACAACACTGGCAAGCATCAACTCCCTACATCCGGTTATCCGACCCCAAAGTCGCAAATGCATTCATATCTCGTCACTCAAAGTCTCTCAATCGAGGGGTTGGGATTTCGTCCGAACACCCTGCCCGGCGGTCTCAACCAGAGCATAAAACTTCACGCCAGCCGACCGACAAGCCCGTCTCCAAAATAGATATACCTGGGCACGAGCCATGGATTCTCGTCCTGACTAAATTCGGCCGCCGATTTGTTCATAACTCTACAAAGAATATGAGCTACTGGCGAATACCAGACAAGTTGAAGCCTGCTATTTTGGACCTGGATAGAGCTCGAATATTGAAGAACGTCCTAAATAACAAAGCGCATGTCGATCTACCTGTCAGCGAACCCCGCGACGCAGAGTACAGAGACGCGCTTTCTATTTCCAAGAATGATGATCCGGATAGAAACCTAGGCGTCGATGAAGAAGCGTTGACGCTACCACGGAGTGCCGGCAGAGTGGGCTATAGCGACTCGGAGTACGAAGTAGTAGAAATGTCAGAAGACGGGGAAGATGACGGAAGTGGCGTTTACGGAAATCCATCAAAGCGACAAAAGCTGGAATATGCCGATGGACCTACAGAATTTGGCGAAGACGATATGGCTTTTCAGCTCCAGGCTGCAGCTGCTGATTCAAGCGGGCCCGGCATAGACGGTATATGGGAAGTTGCGGAGGATAATGCTGAATCGTCTGACGGTGACGCGACAACAGTGTTCAGGGCTCTTCTTGACGACTTCGATATCAACCCGTATAGCTCCTGGGAAAAGATAATTGAAGAAGGCAAGATTATTGACGACCAACGATATACTGTCTTGAAAACAATGAAATCACGAAAACACGTGTGGGAGGATTGGTCAAAAGCGAGGATAAAGGAGTTGAAAGAGAAAAAATCAACGGAAGAGAAGGTAGACCCGTTGCTCTCATATTTGTCACTTCTACAAAGGTATGCTACACCAAGACTGTTCTGGCCAGAGTTCAAGAGAAAGTACAGAAAGGAAGCAGAAATCCGGGAGCTGTCGCTGTCGGAAAAGGAGAAGGAGAAATGGTACCGCGACTTCGTCATCCGCTTGAAACTCCCACAGGCTACTCTCAAGTCTGATTTCACTGAGCTTCTCAACTCGATACCGGCTTCTGGTGTGAAAGAAAACACACTGCCACGATACATACTCACGGACATTCGCTACGTCTCTCTCGATAAAAAAGTCCGACAGCCCTTGCTTGAAGCATATCTCCAAACTGTTCAACGACAGGCCACCTGATAGCATACGGCTCAACGACAGTACCGGGCATAAATTAGAACCTCAAGCTAGCTCGGGCATATCATATATTATTTCCATTTCTGTTGTTCGCAGACTTTATTTGTTTGATGGCACCACGAACTACCAAATTCGCTTGGCAATCATCTCATAACGCGTGATGTTGTTCATGTCGGTGTCCTGCTTCCCCTTTCCGGTATCTCTCCGTTCTCTGTCTCGCAATTTCCTGAGGCTAGTTGGATCATCCTGAAATAGCCACCGCCTTCTGTCTTCACCCACTTCAACTTTCCCATAGCCTCCCGTCCTTCTGCCGGTAGCGTCAAATGATTCCACCTCCGAAACCCCAACAGCTTCAGCTTGCTCTCTGATTTTCATGCAAACGTAGCGACCGCGGGAGTATCGCAAAAGAGCCATTCCCAACAACAGCTTGGCGATAAGAAGAATTAGAAATGTGATGAAAAACACAACAATCATCATTACTGCTGCGATGATATCGTCACTTGACCATCCACGGCCCGGCAATGGTGTTGGAATTTTCCCGGCTATGACTTCCGAGTTTCCATAAACAGCTCGGCCAAGGGCATTTCGAATAATTGAGTCTAGACGCTCAAGAGACGCGATCATGGCTGGGCTGGACGGTGTTGCCGATTCAACTCTCAATAAAGTCTGAGTCGAGGGTGGAAGAGGCGATGGGAGATGAGTGGCGAGGAACATATTGTATGTCTGGATGGAAGACCGGATGAAAAGTGTGCACAATGGAATCAGCGGAAGGCCAATGCGGCGTGTTAAGGCGGGTGCAATGAAAGCCTTCACCCCAGCGTTCAACATGTTAGCCTCATACCGATAAGTCGAGAGGGTTAGGCAAGGCACCAGCCAAGAGCTTACATTCGTATAGTAGTCCTTGCAAAGAATGTCTAGGATACGGCCGTAAAAGTTTGGTTTGATGTTGTTGAACTTGTTGATATAGGCGTGCTTAATCCAGTCAACGATCATTTCGCTTCCGATGACGATCAAGAATGGTGATAGAACCTCCCCAGATAAAAACCAAGATGGTAGGATAGTAAAGCTAGCCGGCAAAATTGACGTGTTGTGTAATGGCACTTTTGTTGTGACATCGTCGACGCCCAACTCGGCTCCTACTCCAGGCACAGAAAGACCGCCAATTTCGACGATATTGCGCAAAGCAATAATAAAAAGAACAAGCCATAGTTGAAAGCGTTCCACAATGTCTGCACAGGCTAGCTGAAACGTGTTCTCCTTCTCGGTTCGCTTGAACACGCTACTTTTCACCTCAACAAACTGGTTCGACATCAGCAGCGAGAGAAGCGCGTTTGAATAAGAGTTGACAGCGACGTTTAGCGTAATGACCTGGTAGAATAGGACGATAGAGTGTGCAATGTTATACACCAACGACAGCAAGAACATGCCAAGTGGCAGTACAATCTTCGAGCGACCGGACGCGTTTCGGGACAGTGTTTCGGAGCTGAACAAACATTCGAAGACGTCCTGGCCCAAGGCCGATAAAAGGCGATCGCCCACCTCAATCAGGTTGTAGATGACATACAACTTCACTGCCGACTGCGCACGAATGAAATGATACATTCGGCTTGCGTCAAGGTTCATAAGAGCCGCACAGCTGAAGATGATCACAGCACCCTGGAGAAGATCTGCTTTGTGAAAAGAAGTAAGATTGGATGGTACTGATTTGGTTCTGCGATGGCCCCATCTCATTCCGGATGCTTGGGCAGTGCTACCACTTGCATCCTCTTTCCTAAGATCGGTGCCCTGTCGGCGGTCTTGGGGTGCCTTTATTCCTTCAAAAACAAAAACAATTAGTACACCAATTTTAGCGACACTGGTTGTTCGCCTCTGGCTTAGATGGGGACTTACCGGGAAAGCACTTATCATCCACCGCATTTGGCCTGCGGGTGGTGTTACCTCTGCAACCCCTCTGCCACATCCGACCGAGGCCTCCCCAGACAAACGTAATTACCCACCGCGTCTCCTTACCAACAAGATAGGCCCACCACCTCGCCAAAACCCCCAGCGCGATGCAAAACCTTAATGGGAGAATTGTCAGCGTCCACAGCCAAGCATCCAAACATGCAAGGGCACCGAAGTTGATCGTCCTCTCGAGATATGTTGGTAGGAGCAGGAAGTTTTTCAGTCTCTCAAATTTCACCGCGCTAGATTCGTACGGAATTTCGGACGCGTAGGAATGATGGATATACAGTTGGTTAGGTCGATGCCCAGCCAATTCAAGCTGAAGTATTGTCGGTAATGACAGTGGCGGAAGGGGAATTGAGGGCGGTATAGGGGACGGTAAGCGTGGGTCAGGGTAAGTAGGCGCGGTTCCCTTCTTCGGAACCTGTCTACTTGCTCTCATAGGAGGTAAAGACGGACATGCCGCATTGTCTAGATTCAAAGGCGGAGGCCGAGGTAATGGATTGTAAGAATGCCGCCGGGCAGTAGCCTTCTCAGTTTGGCCTGAAGATACTTCGCGACTTGCTGGAGGTGTCGAAAGAGTTCTTGGGGACCCCGGAGATGGGCCATAGTGCCGTATGCTCTGATACGAGCTGTTCTGGTCACCCTTCAAAGATGTACTGCCACCGGCGATCAAATCGCTGCCGTCCGTTTGTTCGAGGTGTTCCTCCTTCAGCTTCTGGTGTTTTACGCGCGGAACCAGATCATTGACTAATTTACCACGAGGCAGTGACCGTTCATCAACATCTGGGCCGCTGCTGTTTGGAGATGTCGCTATCGGGAGTCTTTCGATCAGCTCAGACATCATATTCTCAGGGAGCCGCTTGGCATGGTCGGTATGTAGCCTTGGTCCACTTGAAATGGATGGGGTATATTGCTCGTGTGTTGTTCTTCCGGATGCAGGAGAACTTGGCCAGTCCGATGATGATTCCCGGATGTCAGGTGTGGCATCCCCGCTAATAGGTGCATCGTTCAGGAGACATGAGGTTTGGGAGGTCTCCGTAGACAAAGTATTGGAAGACGACATAGTTGGGACGCTTGGCGATGGTAAAGTTGGTTGCCTTGGTACATGTTTCTAGCCGAAATCTGACATCTTCGTCGGCGCATCCCAGACTCCATCAAGGTGCGGTGGCGCGGTGTAGCTGTATTTTTAATACGGATGTGGCGGCTTCTAATATTGGTATGAAGTACGAAGTACGACTTACAGTGCTAAACACCATAATTACCGCTTTAAAATACTGTATGCGCTTGATGACTAATATCGGGTGTCTTCTTTTTCCCGAAGCAACAGATTGTCAATACGCATCGAAACTCCCAACAGAAAGCGTTGTTTGTCGCCTCACACCACTCGCTGCAGAGATGATTTAGGCCCTTCTTAAATCTGTGGGAAGTAAATGACTCCGAGAGATATGGCTCCATCGACCAGGCTTACAAATGGAAAGCACGTACAGCGCTTGCGGAGCCTAACCATGTTTTGTAAAGTATGAAGACTCGACTCATATGAAAAGACTTGCTCTAATCGTTGACAGAGTACTTATGCCTCGGATTACTTTGGGCTTCTATTGCTATTAGTGGTATACCTTGTGGTATGTCTTCCTCTATGTGTGGGTATATTCTTGTTATGCCGTATACAACTAACTTGATTGTCATCCTAGGCCGAGTTTTGGGTTGATCCTTTTCACCGCATGTTCTTTATCGACGACATCAACCTATCTTTTCCCCATGCCGGGATTGAGAGAGTGCCCGCTTGTAAGGGGCCCACGGCCTATCTTAAGATTTTTTGCTTCCTATAGCTCATGTACACTCACTAATGCGGCTTACAACAGTAATGAACTTTATCTACGCACTTTTCGTTCCGCTTCTTATCATCGCCCTCTACAACGCATCTACTGGTGCCAGCATACATAAACATCATGTTGCAATACTCGGAATCGGGATAGCATTGCTTTTAGCATCTGCTTTGACAGACATCATCAAGAACATGGTGGGCCGACCACGTCCCGATCTGCTTGCTCGATGCAAACCTGCCCCAGATACGCCTCTGGGCACGTTGGTGGCTCATACCGTCTGCACCGAAACAGATCGCCATAAGCTTCAGGACGGCTGGCGTTCTTTTCCCAGCGGACACTCCAGTTTTGCTTTTGCAGGTCTTGGCTACCTAAGTCTGTTTTTAAGTGGCCAACTAAAAATATTTGTTTTGAGAAATAGCAACACCAGAACAACTGTAGCTGAAGAGCGACTAAGTGGGAGCGAGCGGCCATTTCATGTGAGGGGTGATCTAGGAAGAGCCTTGGTATGTTTGTTGCCTATACTTGGAGCAGCTGTGATTGCGATTACCCGCTGTCAGGATTACAGGCACGACGTGTACGATGTCTGTGTTGGTTCTCTTTTAGGTTGGAGTATTGCCTACTGGAGTTACCGCAGGTATTGGCCGCGACTAGACGTCATTCACTGCGACGATCCATATACCGCGCCAGAGTCTTCTAGTCCAGACTCTGGTTCTTATAGGCGTCTTCAAGATGAGGAACTGGGTAGTCGCGAAGTAGGATTTTCGACCACATTTAGAGAAAATTTGCGCTGACGAGATCATTGTTCAGATCGTTTGACGCGGCTACATACACTACGGTGCGCAAAGTGCCTTTTGCACAGCATGAATTAGGCTGCATGATTGAATCGGACCCTCAAGAACAAGTCAATCTGTGTGAAAACCGTCGATGCGATATCTTTGATTTACGACTCCGTCAGCTGTTAATACATAAGGGTCGAATCATGGTGCTGTCGTCTAACTAAGGCGCAGCTTTGACGTATCCCTTCATTTCTCGTCTGCGCTTTCGTCCTTGGCAAGATCATGTTCCTTGAGCAGGGCTGTGATATCGTCTGCGCTCCACAGCCTGTGGTATATCTTGCCTTCCTTGGTTTGCCCCACTGTAGCAAATTCAACTTTATGAGGAAACGTTAGCGGGCTGATATAGAGGACAGCTTCGGAAACAGGTGTGCTTGGGTAATAGCATACTCTTCTCACTGCTAAGCTTCGTAGAGTCCATTGTTTTGCTCAAAACTTTGACGGCCATGCCGCAAGCTTCCTTCAGTGTACAGTCTTCTTTGTAATCCTGCTTTAGCAAACTCTGAGCGCTCGCGTTATTTGCCCCGGCACTGGTAGCCTTCCATCCACCGTAGTTGCCCGATGGGTTAGAAAGGTAGAGCTGAAACTGCCGCTGTGGGTCCCATCCAGCATAGATGAAAGATACTCCAAAGGGACGCAGGCCACCATGCTGAGTGTATCCCTGCTTCAGATCGCATAGCCGTCGCACCAACTGCTCACAAGGTATGTCGGTGTTGTAGGTAAGAAGGTATCGCTGTGCAGCTTGTCGGGCATAGTTGATCAGTATATTGGCATCCGCAGTCATGCCCGCGACTGCACAGATCATGTTACTGAAAAGAATTAGCCAGTGAGACCTGTACTGTAATAGAGTTGTAACTCACTCGTTCAGTATGTAGAGTTTCTCTGCAGATGTGTCCTGCTCTAACAGCTTTGACGTAACCTTTCGCTCCGCAGCAAGAACGATGCCATCTTTGGCTAGGATTCCAATGGCTGTTCCGGCATGCGAAATAGCCTCAAGTGCATACTCAACTTGATACAGCCGGCCCTCAGGGGAGAAGATTGTAGTCTAAAGCCACCAATGTGCTGTTAGAACAGATCTTCCATATGCCGCGAGTAGGATATTAGCTTCCAAGCGAATTTAAACATACACGGGAATCATATCGTCTCGACATGATGCAAAATAACGATCAGCTACCAGGACGGGCTGCAAGCGTACGTGCTGGTGGCTGTGGTGGTAGGGATGTAAGATACAGCCTTCGAACGGACGGTTTGGACTGGAAGAGCATGGAAACCAAGAAAGCTATTAGCTGCTTGAAGCTCCAGGCAAGCGGGCAGACGCGTATAAATTTTCGCCTGGATTTTCGGGCATAAATAGTGTTTTACGTAATCGATGTTTCTTTTGCCTCCACCCCAAACTCTACGTTCGCACCGTTACCCTTTCGCAATCACCACCAGTACTTTGTCCCCATTCCAAGCAGTCTGTTGCCTTTGCGTTGCTGAGTGTCAAAATAGCCTTGTGCCAAGAGGTCTTTTTGGACATATTTCACCTATCAGACGGGAACTACAGAGCTTTCTACGAAGCTGTAGCTTCAACAGTTTATTTCACTCGTGTCGTTGTTGCCTGCCATAAAATATCCTGTAGCTCCATCGAGGATTCCTCCCACCAGGAAGAGTGCCAATCGTCTAGCTCATCCTTGGAGTAGGACCGCGCATCTCTTCAAAAAAAGAGCAGTGGCAATCGAAATGGCCGGTAAGTGCTACAGCTCTGGCGCATGGATTGTGACATATCAAGTTATACATTTTGTTGTTGTTATTTGTTTCTAACCTTCGCACGTAGCAGATCCTGAGCCGCGCCGCTCTGTCCGAAGCACGAAAGGTCAACACAAAGCGCTGGAACAACTCGGCCAGCCAGTCGAGGCAAAGAGGAGAGGGAGGAAAGCAGGCAAGAAGTCAGACGACAAGCAAGATGAATCTGAGGAAGAGGTTATTCGTTGCGTTTGTGGCGCCACTGAGCAGGATGGGGACCCCGGCGAGCCATGGATTGCGTGTGACAGATGTGGCGCCTGGCAACATAACGTCTGCATGGGCATGAGTGTTTACAGCGAGGATCTTGCGAAGGATTACTTTTGTGAGCAGTGCAAGCCGGAAAACCACAAGGAGCTTCTGGAGGGTATGGGACGGGGTGAACGGCCTTGGGAGGAGCGACGCAGAATTTACGAAGAAGAAAAGGCTTCCGGGAAAAAGAAGAAGGGCGGCCGGAAAGCGAAGCCTAAAAGAAACAGCGACATCCGGGAAGACTCTGCCAAAGCATCGCCGCCGCCCGAGCCAAAGAAGGATCTGAAGATTATTGCAGGAATCAAGCGAAAGTCAAGATCAGATTCCGAAGACCAGGAAATGAAGGTAACATACACACCTTTCCATAGTTGCCAGTCTATCCATGATATCGTGGCTGACTGATTGGCACAGGAGACTCAGAAACGGAAGTTAGCTGAGAAAAATAATATTCCGACCTACATTCCACCCGACGATCTACCTGAACATATTACAGATCTTGTCGATGCACGGCAACCTCCTGCGAGAGGCCTTTTCCGAGCCATATCAGAAGTTCTTGCTGGACTCGAAAAGAAAGGGGAATTTAGCCCGGTGGATAACGTACCAGTCGAGTTGGCAGCAGAACGATTTGCCATTCAAATTGAAAGGGCTGTGCACGATGAGCATCCCAGTCACAAAGAATACGGGGCTCAGATCCGGACGCTTCGCTTCAATCTGAAGGAAAATTCCGATTTAAGCACTCGGCTTCTAGCGTCGACGCTGACGCCTCCAATGCTAGCAGTCATGACAAGTGATGACCTCGCGTCTAATGAGCTGCAGCGGAAGACTGCTAAAATGAAAGCTCAAGCAGAAAGACAGAGCATCCTAGGAACGGAAGACACTGCTCCTCGCCTGAGACGCACTCACAAGGGAGAAGAGCTAGTCGAGAAGGACAATACAACTCTGATCAGCGAGGACAAACCGCCCACATTGCGCCGACAGAGTAACCGGGAGGCCTTGAATACAAAACCTCAAGTCCTTGATCATCCTAAGAACTTTTCTGATCCTCAGGCAAATACTGGGCAGCGACAAACATCAGTAAAGGGAAGCTTGCACATCGAGACACAACAGGGATCACCTCAAGGCAGCTTCGATATCAAAAAGGTATTCTCAAGTGTCCGATCCCCGGTGACGTCGCACGCACACCGGTCATCTTACCCGCAGCCGCCAAATAGCAGTATGGGACCCGGGGCAGATCCCGAAGTCGACCGGCTTTTACAGGATGGCGGGGATGATTCACCTCCATACTCGCCGTCAGACGACACCGACCCTGATGTTGTTTGGAAGGGTAGTGTTGCTATGAAAACGGTGGCAAACTTTCAAGCAACCGCCCGACACATTGGAGGAGTAAACCTCACCACAACTATCGGTCTTCCATGGAGCACACTTATCCCCAAAACCCTCACTGTAGCTGGACGCATTGACGAACAAATCGCGACGGAATACCTGTGTAGCTTGCGGTATAGCGCGCCTACTGATGTTACTGTGGCCAGCTTATCTCCGGCCACTGACGCAGCAAACACGGATTTCCTTTCATTGGTTGATTACTTCACTGCGAGGAAACGGTATGGTGTTGTCGGAGAGAAGGGTGTCGGCAACGTCCGCGATACCTATCTTGTACCCGTACCAGCCGGAACAAGCAGCCATCCAGAGTTCATGTTGAATCTGGAGGATAACTTTATTCCCATCTCAAGAGCAGCTCCGATGTTGCTACTAGTCGTTGTCTATCGGAACGACGAGGCGGCCATGGAGAAACTTCGAGGGCCAAACTGGGCCCGGCAGTACGATTCGCATATTGCAACTACGGCTACGCCCACTCCCACATCTGTGAGCGACGGCCTACGGATGTCGTCTTTTTCAGTCTCAGTATCTGGATCCACGAGCTACGCACAGCCTGCAACTACTCAAACGGTGTATCTGTCACCCCAAGCGCCAAGTACAGGCTCCAGTCAGCCAGCCACATTCCCGATTACCGACACGCACAGTATCACGAACAGAGACACCACCAAAGAAAATGCACAACGAGAGGGCGAGGCCGTCGCCAAGGAAATTCTTGGGCCGCTGTCGTTGTGTCCAACGGCCGTTTTTTTGATGTCACAAGCCGCCAGGATGCAGAAAAATGAGTGGATGCTTGTCCGAGATGTATTTGAAAGACAGCCGCAGGCTCGAAATGATCTTCAGTTTCTCAAGCGCGAGCTGGAAAAGTACCAAGAACTACACAGCGCAGCTTTACCTGCAAGGCCATCCCAAACGCCTATTCCTATTCCACGAGTTCCACATTCAGCAATATCTCCCCGTTCAAGCCAACCGCCAACATCAGGAGCTCAACCCACCACAACGTCTTCCACTTAAGCCCCCGCAATTTCCCATTTTTTGTGTGTGCCTTCGAGAACTTGGATTTCTTCCCATGTACGATATTTATTTTGTCTCTTCCATCTTTATTTACTGATTTCCCTTATCTTCCTGGTCAACTGCCACGTCGCGTCCGAGCTTCGGGATTGGCCTTTCCTCCAATCTATGTATTTGCAAAACTGCTGTGCGTACTTTGAATATGGCCGTATACGGTTTGATTGTCTCTCAAAATCATCCTAGCAACAAAAGAGTTTAAAAACTTTCAAATGGAAGTGCTGTACCAAGCTCTACTACATGACATACTACACCAGGCTTTTTTCTTGTGCTAAATTCACGCACGAAATACTCGCCGGGATGCATGTCCTACAATAAGGTTCAACGGAATAGAAGAGCGCTTGACTATACCTTCCATTCATAAGTCTAGCATGTGCATTCGCTGCATAAATCAAAATTATGGCAGGGATGTTCAAAGTAGGCATAACGGAGGACGGAAAATAAGATATCTTACCCAGCCGAGTTAACAAACTCCAGGAGGACCTGATACAACTATTAGAGGATGCACAGTGGTTGGGACCACCTTTTCTATAATATGAATGGAAGGTCCTAACCAAATGTCTCATCTAGCACTGTCCAGAGCTCACCAGCACGCGCATACGCTGATCTGTCCCAATTGCCATCAAATCCATCTCCGCTGATCGCCTCCGAGGGAAAATCAGAGCTACCTGTGGTTTTGTTGGGGCCCTGTATACCAGCGAAGCCAACTAGCGTTCTGCGCACACTATCAGTTACCTCTTGTAGTGCACGCGTCTCGTTGCGCTTCTTTTCGAGCTGGCACTGCAGTAAAGCAATTAAAGCCTCTCTGGTTTGGTGCGGCCGCCATTCGTTAACTTGCTGATGCATATTATAAAAAATGGTTTGCAAGTCTGCCAACTTCTTAGTTGCGTCGTTGGGGTTCGTGCTCAAAATTCCGGCCAACTCCAAGAAATTCAGTAATAAAGATTTCGACAGTTTTTTTAGCTCAAAGACTTTGTTGGCATGAGCATCTTTCTCGGCTGATGTCGAAGGCACCATCGGGCCAAGGCGCTCTATTCCATGGTCTTCGAGTGCCGGTAGCTGATCCGTCAGCTAACTTTTGTTAGCCTTCATCCTAGGGTGCGTGCACCACAAACGACAAGCTCAGCTAATGCTTTATTCATAATCTTACATCGTGAAGTTGCCCAAACAACCTCCATTTCCCGTCGGGAGGAGGCGGTGGCGGCTGCAGACATTCCAGTTCTCCAGATATGTTTGGAATCGGCGAAGGTGTCAGATGAGAGTCTGTTTCAGCTTCTCTGTTATTGCGAAAGTCTGGTATTCTTGCGCAATCATCATAACTAAAGTATTTCCACAGGTACGAAGGTGGGCTTGGATACGGTGCAATAGAGCTTTCGGGGTCTTCTTGGTGAGCCATTGTCGTAGTTCAGGTATCGCAATGTAGTTTTGACAACCGCCTGAAGCGGTAGAGACGATGATAAAACTACTGACAGATGTGGCTGAAGCTTAAGGAGCTGTGGCTGGTGTGGGTCAAATCGTTGAACTAATAATACACTCCGATTTTCCTTGTTCATCTTGCCGACACCAAGTCACACCTCGCCAGTTGTCGAAACATCCCAGCTATGGCCGACGTTCGTGCCCTCTTCCGCGAGCAGCGTTCAGCACATCACAAACATGATCCGCACGCAGAACACTCCCCTTCCGGGAAGCTCTTGTGCAATATTTGCCACGAACTAATAAAAAGAGAAGCATCATGGGACGACCATATCCGATCAGCTAATCACCGACTACAACTCCGAAATTCGAGAAGCACTGGATCAGCTGCGACAAGACTCTATCAAGAGCCACCGAGCCATAGCGAAAATGGCATGATACCGCAGTATAAGAGGAAGTACGACGAGTTGGAAGCAGGTAATACAAGCGGTACCATCCATAGCGACAATAAAGAGGGTGGTCTCCGGGAAAAAAAGAGCAGATCGCAAAACCCCGGTCATATGGCCGACATCATCACGTCAGAATCTAGCACAGATGGATATGGCCATGGCGGGATAAAGCCAATACCTAACCCCAAGGTCCAGCAACCGCTTCTCGGACGTCGAATGTCGGGGACCCCAGTCCAAGGCATTGAACTTCAGATTCCATCTCGGCCAGCGACTCCAAATACAACAAGGGACTCGTTTCTCACCAACAATCCCAGCATCGTCAGTAGTGGGCTCGTATCTGGCACATCCACGTCCAATAATTCGACGACAAGCCGCTCAGTGACCGTTTCTAAAGATCACACTGATCACACAATGTCAAATATGGTGGAAGGGGCTCCAAAAGAAAAGAAACCAGACCGAACTTCAGTTTCCGACGCTGAAATATATTCTTGGGAAGACTTGGACGAAGCAGAATGGGCAGCATTTGAAGCCGATGTGGTAAATGCCCCGAACTCTGCAGGGATAGGGCATCCTTCAAACGTAAAGAGTGTCGTTGCGTCAACGCAGGGTGCCAATCTAGTCAAAACTGAAGGGCCACAATCCCCAAAAAATCCAACAGCAGACGCACAGATGAACGACGAGAAGGAAGAAGCAGATAGGGCATTGGAGACTGAGTTTGAGGATATGGTAGAACTCGAATCCCGTGTCAAGAAGTTAAGGGAGAAACGGGAGGCTCTCAGGCGAAAACTTTTCTCGGGGGCTTCCATGAACAAAGAGATATATCAGGTCACGACTAATCCCGAACAAGATGGGGTCAAACCAAAGGTAGAACTGGATGGCCGCGCTGGCGAGAAGGGCGAGGATGACGATGACGATGACGATGACGATGAGGAAGCGGACGATTGGAACGGTTTTAGATTCAAGGTCTGACTTTGAAATGACGATCTCACCCGAGTTAGACCACATCCACTTATTATCGTCACGTATATAAAGCATTTGTATGCAAAATACAACAAGAGGAGGCATGTATTGTCATAGGATAACGCACTCGCATGGGATGGTGCTTCCGTTCTCTCCTGACGTGTAGTTCATCTCTCGCCACGGGCAATGCTTTCCCAGTGCTTCCGTAACCTCCATACTCTCCCGATTCCGACAGTCTCCTCCCATCTTTGGATGTGCTCGCTTCGCCGGCCCACTTCTCTTTTCCACACAGCACCGATCCACTGCTTGAGGCCGTCCTTCAGCCTCTGTCGCTCGATCGCCCTTGTCCGTGCAACAAGAGACGGCGCGAGGTGCCCGATTCCCGGTGCACATTCAACAGGTAAAACACATCGCTCAACCAAGACCTTTACAGGTGGACGGACGGCCAAGCGTCGCGAGAGGCGGATGGAAACGAGAGACCGGGCAAGCTTGCGGGACACCACAGTTGTGTTTGTCAGGAAAATAGAGCGGTTGATGAGTTCGGAGAGGGACGGGCGGGATAGGGAGGAAAGGGAAACGGCGAGAACGGCGCGAGAACGGCGTCTCCGCAGAAGGTGCAGGATCGGGGCTATACAAAGGCAGCGGAGCTGATGGGATGTCTGTAAAGGGAATCAGCCATATAAACGAAGGAAAGGTGTATAACGTCACGCCCATCTCCTTTCCAAACAATATAAGTGGACGCGCATTAGAGCGAATACAAACTCAGGGCAACTCGGCGTACCCTCGAGGCAGAGAGAAGGTCGTTCACGTCCAGGAAGCCAAGGATGTGCAACAACACCTCGGTTGGCAAGCTGCCAAATGATGCTGATCTTGGTGCTAACGATAACGCAAAGAATCGTCTTGAGGTCAATTTGCTTATCGTATGTGGGGTTCGTGGAGCCTCTGCCCGAGAGAGTTCGATGCTGGCAACATTATCATTGGGAGCAGTGGAGGGAAAGTGCATCAGCTCCATCGACCGGATCAACCACGTAGCACCCGGGTTAGCCATCACAATGTGCACTTTTTTGTAGGTCGTAGGCACAACCGGATTTGCGACAACACAGAGATAGATGTCCGGAGGATAATTGCCTCCGTTTGTCGAACAAAGGGCAGCACAAGAATGTTGAATAGCGAAAATGTGATTTCGCGGAAGCTAGAGGGAGGGACTGTATCGTTGCGATGGTGAACTGTCAATTCAGGCAGGGCACGTCGGGTGAAGGTCGCGACTCCGGTACGCGTGCCATGCTACTCGTGGACTATCTTATGATACAAAGGATGCCTCAACATGCATGGGTATGGCATCATTCGGCCATAATTGTGGGGCATCCGTTTGTCCTGCACAGCCTAAGATTGCCTGCTGCCCGGCAATGACTCCATAGAACAGGGGTCGAGGCCAAAAAGCCAGCAAAACAATATTAGATACAGTACTCCGTACTCTTACGTACTCGTGCTCCGTGCAGTGGCTCTTTCTTACGCGTTACAAACTAACCTATTATTAGATAAAGATGCATTGGTTTTTGTCTTTTACCGCAAGACATAACAGTGCGCATTCTAGGCCTGCTTTCCTGGCGCAACGTAGCTGCCTAAGTTTTCCTGAGCTCCCCGACGGTTTTTTGCTTGATACTGAAGAACATTAGTTCCACGGCATTCGGGCGTTTTGTTGATGACGTGTTGGCGCATTCTATATATGGAGGTGGCCGCTTGACGTGGCCACTTCCGGACTGTGACCCCAAAGTCACAAAGCCCGAGGCGTATTTTTATTTATCTACGATACAATGCGATGCCCTTTCTTGCCAACGCGGCACCCTTACACCGAGGTAAGCAAGGCTTCTCTTTATTATGTGTCCTGTGGTCATTCATAGCATAAGTGGGGAATCACATGTTGGAGAATGCGGGGTTATGAAGAATTTGCTGCCTAACTTGCCTGGTTTTTTGGCCGCAACGTACAGTTACAAACGCATATTACACGAATGTTCTAAACAGAGTGGCGACCCCGGGTGGGACGTATTATATAGCTGAGAAAGAAAAGCAAAAAAAAGAGGAGGGGGGGTTGAGAGGCTGCCTAAAAATCATAGCCACAGTGAAGGACCACCTCAAGAAACACATTTTCAGCCGCTTGCTATATCCGCCGCACAGGCTCTGTTTTACCAGCCTTGTGAGTGCGAGGATGATATAATAGTAAAACGCCAATGCCTATCAATGGGTCCTGACGCGCTTTTTTTTCAACTACATCCTATCACCATAGTGTCTGATTGTATCTTATCATTAACGCAAACATTCTCTCAACAAAATGTGACATTTGGGCGCCGCTTTTATGTGTATTGGTTTTCTGAACTGCCTAGCCAGCCTCGCCTGGCATGTACTCCCCTTCTTCATTGGACAATCTTAGTCCGTCACCTGAGTGCGTCCCCCCTTTTCCCCAAAAAACTATCCGTTCTAAATCCGCCCTAGGCATGCCATCGCCATTAAACACGACAAAAAGAGCCATGCGAGCACGAATTCGTGTCCCGTTTCTTATGACTTCTGTGGCTCTCTCTCTCCAAATTCTGCCATCTTTTTGAGGGCCGGTTTTTAAGGGGGTTAATGCCGCAAGCGTAGATAAGAAAACGAAATGGTTCTTTTCGATTGTACGTTTCGGGAAACGGCACGGCCCGTTTTGGAGACCCGGTCTCCTTTTCAGGTGTCTCAACCCATAGCGCCATATCGAAATCACAAATTTCTTCTGCTTTCTCGTCATGGCCACATATTGATTGAATGCTGCCCAACCCAACAATTAAAACAAAATACTGAAAAGAGGGGCTATACAGAGTGTCATGGTCCCTGAAAGTGGTCATGTCCCACTTCCCCCCTTGCTTAGTTAAAATCATACACTCGTACGTGCCTCCTTCCACGTCAGAAGGCGAAATAGATTGACTTAATCCGCCGGGTGCAATCACATTACCAACACTCCTACAACAATACTCTATTTTCTGGTCCCTTACCTATTCCGTGATACAAACAACAACGCTAAAAAAGCATATACGCGTGCCGGGTACATGCCAATATGTAATTAAAACAACTCACAATCTGAACGCGATGGGCCTGGCAGGATGAAAACGAGGCGTGCCTCGCTTAGGTGCAAGGCCAGGATAGCCCATGTACTGGCTACCCAACTGCTTTGCTGGCACTTTCGGAAACCTCGAACCCCCTCCGATCGACAATTGGAAATGTTCTTGTCTTCCATTCATCGGCAATTTGTTACGAGGTATGCTTCCACTATAATTCAGTGCAATATGTGTTGGCAAGTGTCGAGGTGTGCGTTACTGACGTGGTATGCATTCGTGGGCGAGTTGCTCCCGCCGAAAAATTCGGTGTGCCTGTGCTCCTATTTCGTTAAGGTCGCCTCAACTGTGTCTGCAAATACTTCAACAGTAGAAATATTATACTCCATTCTCGGCCATATACTTAGTCTGTAAAGGCGGGCTCCGTCGTACTAGATATACAATTTGTTCTTTGTTTCTGAACACGTATGAGTACCGTTTGATAGTATATGTTTAGGTACCCAGATACATTACCTGTCGATACTCCACTCACACTTGAGAACAAATGGGTGCACGTAAGCCAGCACATATTTATGCCGTGAACGGGGAAACCCCGGCAATGATTACAACGTAACAGCTTGCCACGAATCCCACACATCCATCTATCTACTTTGACGAGGCCCAAAGGCATGATAGAAAAGAGGTAGCAGAGAGGTTAGCTTAAAATCCAGCTAACCCATGATTTACAGGCTATTCGAAAAGCTCAGTCTATGTATTGTGGCATACCTCGTGACAGCTGCAGTTGTGCTGGAAATAGCTGTTCCCAATACAGAAAGTAATATTCATAACAACTCATCACATGCAGCCATTAGCTTTACCCAACTTGGCTCGAATAACGTAGGCCTGTACTGCATAATTTCCGCCACTGGGGGGCTACTGGTATGACGCCACGTTGTTTTTCCGGTTGATGGCGGGTGTGTTGGTAGTTATAAAGCGTGTAAATAAAATGGGCTTTTATCAGACAACCGCGGTCTGATCCTCTGTTGTCTTCTTTATGCGAAACTTAACTCACGTTCGTGTTGCTCTACGCCACAGACAACCGCCTGACTGGGATCATGTGTGGGGGAATATTCTTAAACTCACCCGGAGTGGATTCATACATCTGCAATACGTTTTGGGATAATTGACAGACGTGTCTTCAAAGTCCGCCATACAAACATGATAATTTATCTCGACCAACTTCGTGCATTACATAGTATCTCATTATACCCATTTCCTAGGCGTTCACGCCGTTGGAAACTACATATATTAAGACTAGATATCGTGCCCTTTGCTCAGGGCCAATCTTTTATACCTTCAAATTACTCCTATTTTGATGGTTTAGGTACTCTTGCTACGGTAGCACATAAGATACACGCTTATATAACTGGGTAATAATGCGGTATAAAAAATTACTGCTTAAATGTGTGAATATTTCCCCTAGGCTGTAACCGATTATTATGCAATAATAAGAATGTGCACACCATAGAAGCAGATATTGTATCAGTATTAAACCTTACTAAATGAGAACTTTCACCCCCTCTGCATTCTTGCATCCATGTTCGTTCATACTACACGCACGTTGTATACACAGTCATGTGAACAAACTAAGGTCTACCGCTGGCCGGTCTCCAGTTATGGGGAAATTTACCACGTAGCATGCGACGGAGGGTAGGCTGATGCATGCACCGCTCGCGCGCTTGCGCGCGAGTAAACGCCGATTTCTGGACAGAAAATTCGACAAAGATAGAAACAGGATTACGGGGAGTAGGGGTATAGACCGATATGGAGAATAATAGTTTTCAAGAAAATTACATTCTTCAAACAATTATGGCCCGATTTCGCTCGGTACGATAAAGTGCACAATAAAGTGGTTGTCTACCAAATACCTTCTCTCACAATGACGATAAGAACAGATATGTTGCCTGCCAAGTAACTTGCATCCACCTTTGGCATTACAAAGGGTGGATGGACTTTTCCAGGTTCACGGAATACATGGCGTGGTGGGGTTGAGGTGGTCAGAGCCAGGCCTGTTTTGTTTATGGATCCTTTATGTTCTGTGACATGGTCAGCTGACGTCCAGCAAGACGTTGGGGGTCTGGAGAGAGAGAGCCGCACCGCTCCTTTGCCCGGCGTGCAGCAGTCGCCCCCCGAGACAGCAGCGGCCTGGTTGGCCAGGCTTTGGAGGCCGCATGCTGCGCCGAGAGAGGTCGACGCTGCCCCGTCGCCAGGGACGGCCATCTCCCCAAAGTCCCGTGCAATGACATCGCACAGGGCGGCCAGCTCCGTGTCTTTGCGCGTCAGGCCGGCCGTCGGGCTGTGCGTCGTCCAGCGGACAAAGGTGGTGTTATAGACCTGAACAGGTTGGGCAGGCGGTCAGCGTTTTTTGGGCTCTCTGGCCTCGTCACCGCTCATCCTCTCGGACGGAAGCCAACCTACGTTAGACCACTCCGGGTGATGGTTCTTGAGCTTGCACTGCAGTGCCACGGCCGTCATAAAGTCCTGTGCTGCCACGTCAGCCGCATCCACAGATGGTCCAGTTCGGTCCGGCCATACGCACCCAAGTCTTGGTGAACGTCTTGAACTTGAACGACCGCTCGATGCCGTCTCCGGCCGCCGTGAGCGCCCATCTTCCACCCCCCGACCCTTGCTCCAGCAGCTGCCCCAGGGCGGCACTGACAGCTTCGGCGTCGACCTCTGATGGAGCCACAATCTTGGGCTTCTCTGCGCCGGGAAAACTGCTGCTGGTGGCAGGTGTGCCCGAAAAGAAACGGCAACCACCAACGCGACTCCGCCGCGCTACGCGTGCGGCTAGATGAGCTCGGAACATGGTGTCGTGTGCGGAAAATGGAAAGCGTCTGTGAAGTTACTGTGAAATTCCGAAATTCCGGATTTACAGTCTTAGGCGTCAAGATCGACCCACCAAATCGTTCGTCAGGCAGCTTCTCGTTTGTATTTTGCACAGCACTGCTATTGTTTTTCTTTGCCAAAATTGTAGATAACCATATGTATTGCACAGATGGCTGTCTTGAATTATGATGCTGCTTAGGCGCTGCCTCATCAGCGTAGCCTGCAAGCATGAGACCGCTCGTTATGTCGTAGCTGAACATGTCCTAAATCCTTCTTGCGATAGTAATATCTCCTGGAAGCGCCAAATAATAGTCTGAATGACAACAATAGTAGAAATATATAGAAAAGGAACGATGTTCTTCTGAAACTACTGTAGGAAAGTCTTTATCTCATGAAACGATCACGTGCTATAGAACGTGACCTGTGACCTGGGCATCCAACCGACAAATCTGTACATCATCGAGACGATATCAGACAATTACTAGTCAAGACCTAGCAGCCTGTACCACTTGTACCACTTGTACCACTTGTACCACTTGCAGGATAAGCTGAAAAGGATTCACGAGAATGCTAATGCCACCAAATATACTGATAAGCCAAAAAGTCCAGAACTGCAGCGCGTCTCTCCGATCGTTGAGCAAGTCTTGGATCGTGGTCGTCTTGGAGCTCCTCAGCTCGTTGGCCAGCAGCTCTACTAGGCTATAGAGGATGGGAAAGTCTCTGGTGGTGTAGTAGATGCACCTGTCATGCGGCATCGATCCAGATCTCCCCGTCGATTCGGTACCGGTGCCGACATGCTTTTCTGAGCACAACTTTGCGAGCAGCGTGTCTAGCCGCAGAAATGGTGCATCTTCCTGGATATAAACGGTGCGGGACAGATTCCGTGATTTTTCCGACTAACCAAATGACAGACGAAACGAGACGAGAACCTCTTCGAGAAAGTGGGCAATGTCGTCCTCGTCAACCCGCGCGAACCACGGCGTTCATCTCGACGCTAGAAAAGGCAATGATGGTACCGCCGCGGCCGGCGAGCTGCGACAGACGTATGGATGGAAAACTAAAGAGAGACAGCGTCCGCGTCGAATTGTCATAGTCCAGGTGGAGAGCCAACGTATCGACCCAGCGAAACTTGACCCGCAGCAGAGTGTGCAGGTAGGCGTTGACCTGGTCTGGGTACAAGTCAGGGTTGTCGGCTTGATTATGTATGGCCAGCCAGCCAAGTGGACCGCTGCTGAACTCGGGCAGGTAGACCATCGACTGCCAGCCCAAGACGGAAAAATTAAAAGCCGCTTCGCATCGGCATTGTCTTGCCCGTCACGGGCAAAGATGCTGTCCGTCTCAAGGTCTTCGAGTATTTCGTCCACGACAGTTGTCTTGACAGAACGCAATCCTACGGCAGCATGCCGGCTCAGTTATGATGCACAAGTCGATCCAACCATTTTATCCCATGCCAGCCCCTGGTCAGACTCGTGTCAGGGTTCAGGAGGTGGCTCCTGTTAAATTTCTGCATGGATTCAGGCAGCCAGCCATACATATGTGCCTCAAGTTAGCCGCCCATGTCTTTATCTCGTGGAGGGTATGGCATGGTATTGCTGCTTGTCATCGACATCGTATGCAATTGCAAAATAGGCCCTGACGATCAGCGCCTAATCATGCGCTATGGTTAGTTGAGCCGAGAACCGCTCCAAGAAACGAAATCACAGGCGGCGTTCGTGATGCCATCTATTTTGGCCCCGATATGGAGACAGCTCTTACTAAATTGCACATTCTTCCATCGTGCCTTCTGTGGTTGTCGAAGGCGGAACAAAATCTGCTTTGATCGACAAAGCCGCGGCCACATCGCAACCATTAAAGTCCCGTGGTTGCAGAGCAATTGACCGGCTTCAGCCAGTTATGTCTGGGCTCAATGACTTTGTAGATTATTGCGTGGCCTTCAGGACTGATCTCCAGGGGCTCCATCTGATTTCTCATGAGGCTCGCCGCCTCACACACCAGGCCTCAGTTCAGCAGAGATTTTATCAGCTTCTGCAAGATGACCGAAAGCTCTCTCACTGGGTAGACGGACCGGAAGGCATGGCACGTCTTCTGAAGTAGGTGCACACTGACGGGACATTCTCAGTCTTTAGCTTGCGTCTGATAACTTGAGATCATTTAAACAGCCTTGCTTGTCTGCGCCAAATGCCATTGATCCGCGTTTCTTCGGGCGCGACAATGAGCTTCGCATTCTAGTCCAGGAGCTGGATCCAGTAGAAGTGAACAGAAGACTATGGGCCGTAGTCATCCATGGCCTTGATTACCTGAGAGATCTCGTTCCACAAAATATCAGAAGAAGCACGCCAACTTCTGAAGCTTGTGGCCTTCTTCGACACAGACATGATTTTAGAGCGGTTTAAGCCAGTCCAAAGACAGCGGACAACCTCGACGGGCAGGATTTTGATTTTCTTTCTGACGATTTCAAGTGCGTAAGCATATCGGTATATAGATTTTTTTCTCCCCTCTGTTACTGACAAGAATATCAGTTTTGGAGAAGCCATCATGGAACTTTGCCGTACTTCTATGGTCAAAAGAATGTCGCGGTCCAAGGCTCTGTCCATGCACCGCATCTCACAGTTTGCAGTCTTCCTGCGAATGCCACAGACCGAGCGAACCATGTACTTTAGCGAAAACTGTTCAGCTGCTGTATCTCGTATTCCCAAATACTTGGAGAGAAGGCGGATTGTATTACGGTCATGGGTGGATGGCTTGGGAGATCTGTAGCTCGATTCTGCCGGATCACGAGGGTGTCACTGAAGCATAAAGTTCACTCTGTCGAGCCTCAGCGGTGGTCAGAACCTAATTTCAAAGCCGGAACGAAAGCATCTGCGCTGGGTATTTCCCGCTGTACGCTGCTGATATCATGCAGGTATTTATGGGAAAAAGACCAGCCACATCTGACAGAGCCTTTTTTTAATAAGGGTTTGAAGATCGATTCTAACACAATCGGTGTGACTGTGGTACATACCTACAGGCTATTGGGCATCAGGTTGGAAAGGCCTGATAGGCCAAGCCAGTCTTGACCTGTAGTCTTTGTCATAAGTAGAGGTAATACAGCAAACCCATGAGTGATGTCTTTCTGGTTATAGAGCGAAGGTAACATGTGGGTTTTCCTATTAATAGACCCCCCCCTACCTGGAGTCCCTCTGGGTACCTGACTGTGCCACCTCTCAACGAGAGTTGACCAAGGTTTTTAAAGGAATACGCATTTACAGCATGGCTGTGGAGGATACTGAGAAGGGAACTTTGGCTGTCTACAAAATTAGGATTTCGGCTCGTAATAGGTACACGTAGCTACTTATTCTGCTACCATTAAAAGTAGGATATAAAGCGCACCTAGAAACATTTTTCCGCTTATAGTTTAATGTTAAAGCTACGTTTTGGTACTATTACAACAATTTAGGCCTCACATCTTGCGGGTAAAGTCTATTGATTACAGTAGTCAAAACTGATTTTATACGAACTATTATACCTCTGGTATCGCTCATGTCTGTGCTGAAATTGTGGCTCCTAGGTGCAGCCTTGCGAAGTGACCTCAGCTATCATGAGGCAAAGACCGGATCTATTATGTGGAACTGTTTACTTCGGCAGCGATAACTTTCTATATCTGCAGAACAAAAGGATAAAATCAAACTTCTCCTTTAACCTTTCCGTTTACCTAGATATATGACAAGAGATGAACTAGCGTTCTTTTTGACTTATCAAAAGGGGATTAATATCTAGAGCTTGGTGAAGTCTTCACGGGATGTCGGTCGCTACGATGAAGAGTCGGGGCTGGAAGATAGGTGCGCGTGATCGGTGACGGAGGTGATGGATGCGGGGTAGACGCACTCCCGTTAAGACACTCAAGAGATCAGTGTCGACAATCTGCACGGAACAGCTTCAAACCCCAGCTAGCGAGTTTCATACCCTCCTTCGGTCTATAGACGATGTACTATGTTGTGGGGCTGAGGCTTTGTCTACCGCCGATGCCCTTTGGTTTCTGGCCATGTTTACGACCATGGAATTTGCCTACTGGATGTTATTCTTCCCATACGATGGTGATGATGCAAAATCCGAGTTTAAAGAGGCTCTGGCGCTTGTAATGGCTTGATAGGACAGTATTGTCTTTACCAGGGAAAGTTTCTGTGTACGTCGCATCGTATAATGCCAGGGACAAGCCAGGGTGGAGCTACTGAGGTAAACATAAGCTACATTCCTAGTGGCTTCTAGATGTCATGCTGACGGTACCTTACGGAATCTTACAACGATTCTGTATATACAGAAGTAATGGGCTACCTTCTAGCGCAACAGCAGGGAAGGTCTGGTTTCTTTTGAGGTATAAAAATAGGGTTGGCCTTCTTGCTAAACAGAATAATGCGTTATGGAAATGTCAAATATGCCAAGCTACAAAGCTACAAAGCTGTAAAGAATCATGTATCCTCAAGTGGCAACCGGTGTCGAAGGTTATCCTATGTATTAGCAGATCGGTTGTCACGGGCCAAGGGACAAAGTTAGCCAAGACAGGTTTAGGCATGCTCACGCCCTTCCCCCTCCCAGACTTGTATATGCCGCGTACACATTGCCATTATCACTGGGAATGTGATCGGGCGGACAAACAAGAGGTTGCAGGCTAAGAAGTTGGGGGCTATATCGCCAAAACGTGGCAACAGGTCGGTTCGCTTACACTCGCTCTCGTGACTATAGATCGAAGTTTGATAGCATATCGAGAGTCGTGATTTTAGCCTATAGGCAATGCCTGTAATGGCCACCTTCCTATTTGCCCAGCCCTCGACGATTGTAGATAAATGTGACAGACTATTTCTAACCTTGTTTTGTGCCCATCTGGCCCGACTTGGTAAGAGAGTTGCCTTGCGACTGCGAATGGAGTCCCGCCCCTCGGATAGTTGACAAATCAAACTCCGGTCGTGCAGCGGAGCTTCTCGTCACAAAGTTGCGTTGTGCCGGAGTTACTTCGTCTTGACAGCAGCCCGGATACTGTATAATCGCCGAGACCGTGCAGCAGGTTGACATGATAATCCGCCATATCCGGAGATCAAAAGCCGAAATATTGTGCTGTGCGGAGTGTTTGTACAGATGACGTGAAGTGGCTGGCTAGGGTGTCTCAACGACTCTGCCTGCTCTAGAACCGCATAAATCGAGGATAAGTGAAATATAACCAGATTCCAGCAGCGCTAGGGTCTAGGAGAGGTCAACATGCACCATCGATCCTAATAGCCGAGATGCAACAGTACTCGCGAGTTGCCAAGTCTGCACATTCATGGCAATTTACCCTTTTTCACACTGCCTGTCTCTCTCTCTCTTGGGAAAGCCAGGGTGCGCGTGAATATTGAGCCGACATGAGCTGCGACCTGCAAAATGAAATGTAAGACGAGACTGCCGGGACTAACTGCAGCAGTCTTGCTGCTGCTTATTTTTGATCTGCATTGGTCAGCAGGAAAACCACGGAACAGGTGTGAGCTACGTATCCCGGTATTAGAGGATATGCATTTCATCTGTTTTCTTCGGATTCAGTATTCGTGGGTCACAAAGTTTATCATTTTGTTAGAATCACATCCTCTACAATTATGTTCTTATTGTGCAGAGTTTTCACCACAAAACCAAGACACTCGATTTTGTTTCTGAAAAAACCGGCTTATGCGACCGCAAAAAAAGTTCTTGTTGCAGGGTTAGATGCGGTGCGCGACAAACACGGAATTGGCACACACGCTGACCCATGGCCATCCAAGCGGGCGTAAGCGCTCTTCTACCATGTATGTGGTGAATGTCGCTGGTGGCGTTTTGTGCGAGAATTACTGTACGAGCATGCAATATCACGTGACGAAAATCGCGAGGGGGGTGCGCACATGTAACAAGTAGCACACGGCGCACTCTTATTATATTTGTGTCTCGTGATGGCGCAAGAAACCGGTTCTTTACGTAATTTATTAGTGTGCGAGGGCCCCACCCAGTTAACTGCTTACGTATACACACCCCTGTACCAGGCAAATTTGCCTTTTGCCGACTTTTTCGTGCACAACTCGTCCTTGGAGTCTGCGTCGGGAAGAGGAAGATGCCGATGCACCGGAGTTTAGCGCCCATTTGCTGGAGCATGCTGGATTCCGGTGTGCTAAATGCCGGATATTCCGAAACGGTGAAGCGATGACAAAGGGTAGTGCTGACAAATCTCCTGACTACGCATTTCCCCTAGCGCGTTCCCCTCCCCCCACTAGGCTGGTCACCCCCCCTTTGTTTTGATTTTCCTCCCTGTCTGCCCGGAGCGTTTTTTCGGGTTATGTTATTTCTATCTTGCTGACTGAGCCGGTGTTTGATGACTCTTTTCTGACTCGCACACACTATTGCCAGCACCACGCTCCTTTTGCTCCATACGCGTTGACACGAGCGCACGGCGGCATTTTCGCCATCTCGGGCAAGCGACCCGGTGCAAGACAGCTCAGGCCTGTCACAGAGGCCAGCCGGCAGCTTGCTACAGCGCCGTCTAGCAGGCTCTGGATAGGCAAAACCGCAAATCGTCAACAAGCGCGCGCCCCAGCCACGCGAATTTTTAGACCCAATTTCCGTCGTCTCTCCTAGGATTAACGCCGTTGAGTCGCCCGTATTCTGAGTCGGTCGTCCTGTCCTCAGGCCAGAGCGCTCGCTCTTGCCTCTTTTTCTTCTCCTCATTTTCTTTCTCCTCTTGCTCTGCATATCAGCACACTTTTACTTCGCCCACCCCCTTCCCCCTCTCCTTTTGCACCCCCCCCCCCCCCCCCCCCCCCCCCCCCCCCCTCCCCCCCCCACCCCCCCCCCCCCCCCCCCCCCCCCCCCCCCCCCCCCCCCCCCCCCCCCCCCCCCCCCCCCCCCCCCCC